>CAUYNB010024725.1:0-48781 GCA_963574225.1 Lagothrix lagotricha
GGGCGCTGCCCCACACCCAGAGGAAGGACTTCATGCTTAGAGGATCCAAGAATCCAGACCCACAGGCCTGGCTGGGTCTCCCCACTCAGTCTGTTAGATCAGACACTTTTAGTCCACTCATATTTCTGCACAGCTGCCCATAGTTTGTGGAACCTAAGCATAAAAATGGACAATTTCCCCCTGTATCTTTGGGTCTTCATTCTGAAGGCTCCCGGGGACACAGGTTAAATAAATTTGTATACCTTTCCTCCAGTTAATCTGCCTTTTTCGAGTTGATGTTTCAGGGCACCTTCAGAGGTCTTCCTGCAACTTAGGAGGAAGGCAACATGGATCTGGTAATTAATAACCAGATCAGGGAGGGAAGGAATCTTGGGGCTGGCTGCTGGAGGGGAAAAGGAATAGGGTAGCAGAGGGCAGGGTGAGGCTAGACCCCAGGAGTCCTCAGGGTCAGGAGGGCAAGGGCAGAAAGGAAGGAGGGGGAAGAAGAGGGTGAGGAGGGAGAAGGAGTTGGAAATTGTGGACCAGGCTTTGCTAGACTCACCCCCTGCCCCTCCTCACAGCAACCACACTAGGGAGAGGGCTATCATTTTCCCTGTTTCACAAGGGAGAAACTGCAGCTCAGAGAAGTGAAACAGCCTGCCCAAGACTACACGGCAGGCAGTGGTGAGACAGCAATTCGAGCTTAGGACACTGACAAGTATGAGCTCTGCTTCCACACGGTCGGAGGCCCCCACGCCCAGTCTAGGCTCTGGTGCCAGAATGAAGCACAGGACTGGACTGGACACAGTGGCATGCACCTATAGTCCCAGCACTTCAAGAAGCCGAGGCAGCAGGATTGCTCATGCCCAGGAATTTGAGACCAGCCTGGGCAACATAGTGAGACTCCATCTCTACAAAAATTAAAATTAGCCGGGCATGGTGATGCCTGCCTGTAGTCTCAGCTACTACTCAGGAGGCTGAGGCAGGAGGATCGCTTGAGCTGGGAGGTTGAGGCTGCAGAGAGTTGTGATTGTACCATTGCACTCCAGCCTGGGAGACAGGGTGAGACCCTGTGTCTAAAATTAAATAAATAAATAAAACAAAATAAAGCACAGGACTGGCAGCCAGGGCACTTTCTCTGGGGAACCAAAACCAGCTTGCTTGTGTTCTCTCTCCCCGCAACATCCAATATGCTGTTTAGGCCCAGAGCCCTCTCTGCTGCCCTAAGGGCACAGCTTTCAGAAACACAGTCTGGAAGGCTCTCTTTTTTCCTAACATCCACCCCTTCTCAGCCTTCCCTGATGGAAGGGCAAACAGCCCCTCTGAATGGGCAAAAGGGAAAGAGGGGAAAAACTGTTAATGTATCCACAAAAATGTCCTGCCACAGCATTGTCTTGTGCAGCAATGGCCTCGGATGATTTCCTCCCAGAAGTTTGTGCCAGGGCCTCTCAGGAACACTCTCTGGGGACAGAAGAGAACCTGACAGTCCTGACCCAGAAGATGCCACCCTGCCGGCGACCTAGTCATTTAACCACTCCCCCCAGGCATCTCCCTCAAGTCTCACCAGGAAGGGCCCTGTGGCCTCAGCCCAGCTCAGGCCCAGCATCCCCCTGAGGGCAGCACTTGGAACTCCAGGCTGAAACTCCATCTGTGTTTCTTTCCTTCCTGACTGTGAGCTCATTGAGAGCAGGGACTTTGCCAGTTACAAAGCACTCACCCCGTCACAAGCTCAACAAAACCTTTCAATAAATGGTAAGCATTAAGTTATCATTAGCAGCTGTGATGGTTAATATGGAGTGTCAACTTGATTGGATTGAAGGGTGCAAAGTATTGATCCTGGGTGTGTCTGTGAGGGTGTGGCCAGAGGAGATGAACATCTGAGTCAGCAGAACTGGGAAAGGCAGACTCACCCTCCATCTGGGTGGACACAATCTAATCAGCTGCCAGCACGGCCAGAATAAAAACAAGCAGAAGAACGAGGAAAAACTAGATGGGCTTAGCCTCAAGGTACATCTTTCTCCTGTGCTGGATGCTTCCTGCCTTCAAACGTCGGACTCCAAGTTCTTCAGCTTTGGGATTTGGACTGGCCTCCTTCTTCCTCAGCTTGCAGACAGCCTATTGTGGGACCTCACCTTGTGATCGTGTGAGTCAGTACTCCTCAATAAACTCCTCTTTATATATATATACATCTATCCTATTAGTTCTGTCCCTCCAGAGAACCCTGACTAATACAGTAGCATTTGCTATTATTTTTCTCTTTGGATTGCAGCTCCTAGGCAGTGTTCTGTCTGGTACGCAGAGACCTTAAATACATGGATGAACAGATGCCTTGGACGAGACACAGAGATGAGGATCGGGCAGGACAGCTCTGGCTGTCACTGGTGGCTGTGCCAGGAAATCGGGTCAAAGGAACCAAGAGTGAGGGAGGAGCAGGCTTCCTAAGCGGCCCAGGAATAAACACTTGGTTTGCATGAGGTGCAGGAAGCCAGATGGTTCAGGGAAACTCCCTGCAGCCTCTTTTCCCGTCCCCTAGAGTGGGAATGCCATTTTCATCCAGGTTCAATGAACCCTTATTTATAGACAGACAATTTTCACTTTCCCTCAATCCACACCTTTTCTGCCCAACAACCCAGTCTGCATTTCCACAGTGGGAGCTGCATTCCCCACATGGCTTTTTCTAAAGGTGATGGAAGTAGTATGGAAGGTTTTCTCCTCGCCCCTGTGGACAGGCTCTATGCACTGGAGACCAGGACTGTGCTCTGAGGGCAGTACAGGGACATCACCTGTGTCCTCGGAAGGCTCTGTCTGCTGTGTGGGCTGAGATCACCCATGGCCACAGTACCCCTGCCAACCATCGGAGCAGGCCCAGTGGAAAGAGCCCTGTGGCCACCTTGAGTGATTTCTCTGAGCCTTGATTCTTCATCTACGAGATGAGAGTATAATAGCTATTTGACAATGGCGGTTCGGTATTGTGAGGATTCCTTGTTATGAATATGATGCACTTTGCAAATGCCAGTATGCAGGAAACACTTTCTCTTCTACAGTGTCTGTCTCATTTTCTACTCTCATACTCCAAGGTATGAGAATCCCAGTGACTCTGCTACCTTGATGACAAGTAAAGCAATTTGGCTTTCACTCTGAGCGCTCACCCTGCCTCAGTAAGTAAGGAAGAAATTTAAGACCCTCTTTTTTCAGGGCTGTTTTCACAAGACACACACACACTCTCTCTCACACATACAGTCACACACTCTCACACTCACACGCACACCGTAGAGAAAGAACAAGAGCCTGGGTCTTGCCTCGGCCCTGTCTGCACTGCGCACCACTGAGACGCCCCTGTTTCCAGTCTCTAGGGTCACTTCAGGTCAGCCAGCTCTGTCATGGCTGAGCCACCCCAGTGACTGAGGATGTTCTGAGAATCTGGGACCCCCATACGGCTGTTCCTCTCTGAGGCCCTACTCCTGCCTAGGGCTCTGGGAAAAAACACACATTACCAGCTACAAAGCTTATCCTGCCTCGTATGTATAAAGCACCCGACCTCATCGAGACCCACAGAAGAGGCTCAGCTAGCATTTGTTCCATTTCTTCAGACAAAGTGAGGGAATGTGTTCTCTTTCCCGGTCCACAAGGGGGCGTAGTTTTAAGGGCAAGAACTTCCCTGCGCCATGCCCCCCTCCCATCTCTCTCCATCCGGGAGATTTAACTGATGATGTTTGAATTTCGAGGTCATGGGAAGAAACTAAGAGTCAGTCACTCCAGTGGAAGGTCTAAGGAACTCCTTTCATTGGCCCGGGGTCTTAGAGAAGGTGGGGGTTCCTCCCAGGTTAAAAGTCCCCTTCTTCCACACCCCTTCAGACTCCATGTTTGGGTCCCCTTCCTGGAACACTCCCTTCGTGGAAGCCATCTTTCTCTCTCCTGGATTTCCCCTCTGGAGTCCCCTTCCACACTCCCGTGGAAGCCTGTCTTCCCTCCTAAACTCCATCTCTCTCTATTCCCCTTCACTCAGTGTGGAAGCTGCTTTCCTCTCCTGGATTCCATCTGTCTGAATTCTCTCACAAAATAGGTGTTAGCTGTTTCCTTCTCTCTCCTTCTCCTGTTTCTCTCTCTCTTTAAATAAATTACTTTCTATAAACACTTTTGAGTCTGGCATTTACTTTTATGAGGATAGATCAAGAACCTGGAGAAACGTCCTCTCAGGGGAACTGAGGGGGCTCCCCGGAACCCCAGTATAACAAAAGGAAGGTTTTCTCCTCGCCCCTGTGGACAGGCTCTGTGCACTGGAGACCAGGACTGTGCTCTGAGGGCAGTACAGGGACATCACCTGTGTCCTCAGAAGTCTCTGTCAGCTGTGTGGGCTGAGATCACCCTCAAGGACCGCTTCACCCCAAGCTCAGCTGCACTTCGTTGATTTTGCCGACACTGCAGAGCCACGGCTATATCCCGTTTGATGGAGGGGCAGCTCTCAGGAGCACCTGCCCACCCTGAAAGGTAGGGCGTCTGGGGTGAGGAGCTCATTCCTTTTATTCCTGCCCCCTGCTCTGAACTCTTGTAACCTAAATCTGTTTCCGCGTCCTCTGTTGTAAGCGTGGGTTGCAGTGCCTGGCAGGCAGGGGCAGGCAGTACAGATGGACTGAATGAACGGTGGGATAAAAAGGATTTACTGCTGATGATTGTGTGGATGTGGACATGACCTGTGAAGTCACATGTGCCTCTTGGGGCCGTTTCTGCCCGAGGGAAAAATGCTGCTCTAAATCCCTATGCTGCTGGGGAAAGCAGGGGGCAGCTGGGACAGGTCGCGGGGGTATTTCTGGGATACTTGGATCCCTTGGCGAGAGCCTCTGCTCTTGGGCGCCCCCTAGGGGCAAGCACTCAGTACTGGGCAGCCAGACCCGCTTCCTTCAACCGGAAGAGCCATTTTCCCTGGGGCGGGCGGGGAGAGGAAGGGTGAACCCTTGCATTCTAAGCTACTGCTGCTTGTATCTTTCATTATTCCACCCTTCCCCGTGTTTAAGTGCCGTTTTAATAACTCGTCTTAAATAGAAACAATTCTACTTGATTCCTTTGCAAGTAAATATTGAATTAACATTATTTATCTAGTTTGACTGTTTTTCTTCCCATTAACCTCGTATGTATGTTATCTCTGATTCTGATCCTCTTACGTTTCAAATTACTAAATTCCTTTTGTTTTATGTAACTGTTTTGGTCTTTTCTGTTCTGCTTCATATAATTTTCTTCAGCAATTATTTCACACCAATAGCTTGGTTGATACATTATGAATTTCAACATTTTATGTATTTCAAATATTCACGGAGGTGGGGTTCTAGGGGAGGGGGTGGTGTGGGTACACACCACATGTGATGGGTGCATCTGAAAAAGCTGGCCTCAGGGACAATGCAGGGGCTGCCACTTAAGCATCTGTCCCTGAAGCCTCCTCCACCCCCCACTCCCATCCCAACATACTCCTCAGCTGGGTCCAGAGCCTTGGGGGTGGGGGTGGAGCTATTTTAAAAAGGGAATCACTGCTATCTCCACTAAGTGGAACTTCCTACCCTGAGAGATCCTGGCACAGGAGTAGGGACTGGAGGGTATCGTCCCCAAGCACTAGGGGCCTTTGGGGGCAGTTTCCATTCACAAGGCGTATGCGTCACACCCTTTACATACTTTGCCTTATTTAATTCTTAGAAATAAAATGTTGAAAACCTGTGAGGTAGGTACTTTATGATATCCCATTTTACAAGTGAGGAAACAAGTTCAGAGAGGTTCAGAGAAACTTGCCCAGGGCCATGTAACTGGCAGGGCAAGGACCTGGAGTTAAGAGCAGGCTCATTTCCCACAGCTGCTAGTCCAGGCCCCGCCGCAGGCGCACTGAGTCATCAGCGGGAAAGGATGGAGTCCCTCCGTCTGCACCATGCAGCCGACTCTCCTGCAGCCGGGCATGGCCTGGGAAAGCAGGGCTCATGTCTATTTACTCATGTTTTAAACTACAGTTTTACAAATGTCAAGTGGGAAATGCTGTTGCGGGGTGCAGTGGTCAACCTGGCCCACTATTCTACTCCCCTGGCAAGGAAGGTGGTGGGTGTGTGCCCCTCAGCGGGCAGCCTAGGGTGCAGGTCAAACGTGTTGGCTGTGTAGCCATGGCTCCCCCATTCAGCTGTGTGATGTCAGAAAAATTAACCTCTGAGTTAAACTGTTTCCTCACCTGCAAAACAGGAATAGCAGGGCCTACTTCTTAAGGTAGTCATGTGGGCTAAATAAACACACACAAGGCTGGGTGCCGTGGCTCACACCTGTAATCCCAGCACTTTGGAGGCCGAGGGAGGCAGGCAGATTGTCTGAGCTCAGGAGTTCGAGACCAGCCTGGGCAGCACAGTGAAACCCCATCTCTAGTAAAATACAAAAAACTAGCCGGGTGCGGCAGTGTGTGCCTGTAGTCCCAGCTACTCGGGAAGCTGAGGCAGGAGAATTGCTTGAACCTGGGAGGCAGAGGTTTCAGTGAGCTGAGATCTTGCCACCACACTCCAGCCTGGGCGATAGAGTGAGACTCCATCTCCAAGAAACACACACAGATCTCACACACACACACACACACGCACTGCTTGCTCAAGCCACTAGCTAGTTTATGACAGTGGTTCCCTATATCCCAGCAGGCAAACCATTGACTCGAGGGACCTGCAAGGAAGAAGATTGGCAGGGCCACCAGAAACACACTGATACAGAGGTTGCAGGCCCCAAGCTCCTCTTCAGGGTAAGCAAAAATCCCTTTAGCAATGGGATAGACCAACGTCTCCTTAAGCCTGAGCCATCCACCCTTCCCCGAGGAAATGGTGCCATCTGTGCCAGGCTCCTAAGCTGCTCTCCCATTAGGTGTGAGCCAAGCTATGGAAATAGGCTGAGGGCCTCCAGGAGGCTACAGAGGCGGGGCCAGGGACTCCCCCAGGAGGGACTGGACACGCAGCTGGGGTTTGCACTCTTGAGAGGATGTCTGAGAATGAGCTCAGGAGAGGCCGTGGCAGGCGCAGCTGTGGCTGAGGGCTGCTCAAGGGAATCTGAAAAATGGGATATTCTGTCTTGGAAAAACGGTGAGGTGGGGGTTTGGACAAATACCCTCATATTAGCTATGCCAGGGGAGGAAGCGCCATGAATAAGAGCAGGACGGGTGGGGCCTTTAGAATGCTCCCATTCCTATCACTGAGTCGGGAGAGAAATGTCCTTCTGGGAGACTTTGCCTTGGTATCAGGAACCATGGGGTTGGGTGAACTGCAGGTCTCCAAGGAGGAAGGAGGAGCTGGCATCCCAACAGCCAGGGGCCGGGGTCTTGGGGGAGGGGCCTGGGAGCCCAGGGCCTCCTGCTGGGACTGCCCCGGAAGGAAGGTCAGGAGAGGCAGATCCTGCAGTCCACCTAGCAGTCAGCTACCCTGCGGCCGGGCCGTGAGTGCCACAGCTGAGGAAGGAGATGCGCTCTGCTCAGGAGATGAAGCAACGGGTCAAGTGGAGGCACAGTGGGGCGTCCGGAGGAGTCTCACGGTCGCCAGGCTGGCGCTGTGCAGTGTCCTTCATGTGGACTTCTGCGGCTCTCATTTTTCTTTTTTCTTTTTTTTGAGATGGAGTCTTGTTCTGCCGCCAGGCTGGAGGGCAGTGACGTAATCTCAGTTCACTGCAACCTCTGCCTCCCAGGTTCAAGCGATTCTCCTGCCTCAGCCTCCCAAGTAGCTGGGATTACAGGTGCCCAGCACCACGCCCAGGTAATTTTTGTATTTTTAGTAGAGATGGGGTTTTGCCATATTGGCCAGGCTGGTCTCAAACTCCTGACGTCAGGTGATCCGCCCGCCTTGGCCTCCCAAAGTGCTGGGATTACAGGCGTGAGCCACCGCGCCTAGCCAGCTGCCATTTTTCTAATTCTCTGAGCACTGAAAGCTGAAGGAAACAACACTCAGAACCCAAGGGTTGCTGCATTTATGAATAGCTCATTATTTCCTGAGGCAGGAACGACAGGACCTCCAAGAACAAGAATATGTTAGCTGCCCAGACCTCTGTGTTGTGAAATATCAGTCTGACACACATACAGCTCAGAGAACACCTTCTTGTTCATCTGTCTTAGAGGATGTGTAGATTTAGGTCCAGTAAACTGCTGTGTGCAGTGACAAGGCCAGGTAAAGTGGCGCTTGGGGCAATGGAGCAGACAGGTAGGTCTGATTTGGTATGCAGCACTCCTGCTGGGACAGGCTAGCTCCGTCTCTGATGGAAGGAAGGGCCGTTTGATATGACAGGCACACATTGCCCCCCAGGGCTCAGCATGGATGGGAATGAGTGGAGGGGCTGTGCTGTCTTCAGAGGCTCAGGCAGGCACCGGTACTGGCAAAGCCTGGCATTCAGTGGCCCTGCCTGGCTCCTGCTGTGGATTCAGAGAAGCTAGGATTTAGGGGAGCTAGGATTTGGGGGCTAGGATTTAGGGGCTAGGATTTAGGGGAGCTAGGATTTAGAGGAGCTAGGATTTAGAGGAGCTAGCATAGGGGGCTAGGATTTAGGGGGCTAGGATTTAGGGGAGCTAGGATTTAGGGGGCTAGGATTTAGAGGAGCTAGGATTTAGGGGCTAGGATTTAGGGGGCTAGGATTTAGGGGAGATAGGATTTAGAGGAGCTAGGATTTAGGGTGCTAGGATTTAGAGGAGCTAGGATTTAGGGAGCTAGGATTTAGGAAGCTAGGATTTAGGAAGCTAGGATTTAGGGGAGCTAGGATTTAGGGAAGCCAGGGTATTGGGAAGCTCACCAGGCCAGGAATGAGGTCCAGATGAACATGGCAGAGACCTAGCCCCAGTAGCTGGGCCGTGCTTCTCCTCTGGGCTCCCTCAGCTCCCTGGGTCTACCGCAAGCATCACACTTACCATCTTGTGCTAAAATGGTGAGTTGCTTCTGTGAGCCTCATGGATAGTGAGTTCCTGGGAGCCAGCACCATGTCTTAATTATCTGTGTGCCTCTGGTGCCTCGCAGAGTGCTAGACACATGGTAAACGCTCAGGAAGCCTGTGCTGAGTGAACAGGGGAATCGGTGTAGTGTCACTGCATGTTGAACTAGAGCTGCTTGCTAAGAGCCAGCCTGGCCCAGAGCCTGTGCCTGCCAGCGAGCTTTGGGGCTGAGAGCCAGGTGGGCCCCGGGATCCATGTTTCTCTGGCTGGGTCTCTCTGGATGATCATCATGGTCTTTAGAAAGACAGGGGCACAAGAAGGGGATCAATGGGGTTTAATCAATAATTAGATAAAAAGAAATTAACATGTGTGTTCAGGGGATTCGGCAAATGAGTACAGCTTGCTCTAATGTTTGATTCAATCCAGCTTGTCTTTCCCTCGAGGGCAATTTTCATACTTGTTGCCACCCAGGGGAGTAATGTCACTTATGCCTCTTCCTTAGCTTCAAGTTGGGGCCCAGGGCCCCAGAGGGTTCTTCTCGAGGTGTTGGTTTGTCACGTGGCTCAAGAACACCTGAGAACCACATGTGGGGAGGAGCTGGAAGCCTCAGGAAGAAGGCTCTGGCGGCTCGCCATTTAGTCTCTTGTGGGCTGCTCTCTGTGCGAGCCAGGCTGCTGGTGAGAGTGCACTCTGGGTGAGCAGACAGGGTGAGGAGGCTCCACCCTCTGTGAGGAAAAGGCTGTCCCAGGTGTCTGGATGCAGTAAAAGGTCCAATGTTTGGCTGCAGAAAACCAACCAAGTGAGAGCACTTGTGAAAAATAAAATCGTGAGAGACTTAAATAGAAACATGTCAGGCCTCCTTTGGCTCATGGTCCCGAGTTGAAATTACCTACCCTGAGAATTCACGATATGGCACGAAGTAGACACCCTTGATGTTTCCATAGGAAGTATCCTCATGGGCCACCAGCCAGGAGTTACCTCTGCACACCTGGACGTTCCCAAAGATCTACAGTGACCGGGAACGTGCAGCCAGCTTTGTCAGTTAGGTTCTCAGTTGCAATGAGAATCCACATTCAGCGGGTTTAATTGTTGGAGGGACTAGAGAATGAGGCTGGACTCCAAGCTTCCAGCAGCAATGTTCGGAGCCAGCCCGGAGATGGGCTGATTAGGGAGCGGCTCCCTCGCTCCACTCACAGGTGCAAACAGGATGCCCCTCGGGGGGTTTCTTCAGGGTGTGACTCAGAGCCAAACACAACCCAATGTTATGTCCAGCATATCAACGTGGATCTGGATGTATACTGTTTAACTTTGTTAAACCTAAACTCAATTAGAGAAGAAAATATTTTGCCATTAACTGCGAGAGGAACATAGAATGTATTGAATCTAAGTTGTAGAAAACCATACAGCCTGTTTATGAGCATTCTACCAATGCTGTTTGCCAACAAGAGAAAAAATCCACAGCCCTGCATAGAGCCCAGTGATGTAACAAGAAGAAAGGAGTAAACACCTTGGAAGCTGCCTAATTCTTAGTCTTTAAATGCACCCAGATTCTCCCTACTCACCACCAGTCACCCCTGAAGACCTCCCAGGCTGGCCATGTCTGTGCTAGACCCAGTTCCCTCACTTCTGTCCTCTCCCCTGGGTCTCTCCACCAGAGCTCTCAGGATCTGCCTTTGGCTTCTCTGTTTGGAGACCTATTTAACCAGCTTTCTTGAGCACATCGACCTCAGCTCTCTATGAGACTCCTGGCTGTACAGTTCCCTCACTTTTATCACCACCCCACAGCTCAAGCTAAGAAATGCTCTAGGCTGGGCGAGGTGGCTCACGCCTGTAATCCCAGTACTTTGGGAGGCCGAGGTGGGCGGATCAGCTGAGGTCAGGAGTTGGAGACCAGCCTGGCCAACATGGCAAAACCCCATCTCTACTAAAAATACAAAAAATTAGCCAGGTGTGGTGGTTGGCTCCTGTAATCCCAGCTACTTGGGAGACTGAGGCAGGAGAATTCTTGAACCTGGGAGGTGGAGGTTGCAGTGAGCCAGGATCATCCCATTGCACTTCAGCCTGGGTGAAAAGAGTGAAACTCCATCTCAAAAATAAATAAATAAATAAGAGAGATGCTGTATCTCCAGCCCAGGCCTGAAGCCCTAGCAAGAGAAGAAGATTCAAACCTTCTGGGCCAATGTTCACATGAACTCAACTCTGAGGTCCTAAGGACCTCAGGGGCAGAACATTCAAGGGAAGGAGGTCAACTTGATGTAAAAGAGTCAGTGGCCAGGCTTACCCCCCACCAGATGCCAACCAGCAGTCAGCATCTCCAGGTTCTGAAAAACTTTGGCTCAGTCTGAGTTGTTGCCATGTCTGGTGGGTGGGGCCCAGTATTTGGCAACTCCAGACAGGAATCAAGCTCAGGTGGACTCAAAGGTTCAGCTGAAGCAAGTCACAGATTCTCAGCCAAGAGGACAGCAGCAGGGCCTACACCCCAGGAAGGGGCTGGCAAAGCCGGGGCAACTTGCTTGGGCCCCAGTGCTACTCAGAGGGCTTAGGACAGCAAGAGAAGCTGTGGACCAGCCCCACGTTCTGGTGCTGCAGGAGGGGAGAAGCCTGTGGTGGGGAGGAGGTTTGCAGGGCCTTGCACAGAACGGGACTGGGATAGACGGAACACTTGCACTGGAAAGCCCTGGACAAACAGTTATACAAACATATAGCAAACCGTTGTTACAGTCTCCGTCTCAATGCTCCAGCCTACTGTCCATTCAGGTGACACAGAGGTGAGTCGCTAACCCTAATCCTCACTCTTCCAGTTCACATTTGCTAGGAGATTTCATTCTGTTTAAGTCTCTAGTGTAGGTTTTCTCTCTTTTTTTTTTTTTTTTGATTGACAGGGTCTCATTCTGTTGCCCAGGCTGGAGTGCAGTGGTGTGATCCTACTTCACTTCAGCCTTGACCTACTCGGCGCAAGCAATCCTTCCACCTCAGCCTCTAAAGTATCTGGGACCACAGGCGTGCACCACCACACCCAGCTACTGGCTTGCCTTTTGGACCTCGTAAGCTACCTCCCTTTTACACTAAAGGCAGAACTCTAAATCAAGTTTTCTTATGAGGAGACTTGTTAGAGTGGAATAAGGAAGATGAACTGTGTCAGGGAAGTATGGCGGAGACTAGACCCTTAAGCCTGTCTCCTCTTATTCCTGGGAGAAACCTGACCACATTTCCGAGCCTCTTTTGCAGTGAGGTACAGCCTTGCGATTATGTTCCAGCCAAAGACATGTGAGTGGGAGCGACGAGGGCTATTCCCAGGACTAACCCAAGGAGCCCTCCCTCCCATCTGAGGCGTTCCACCCTCCATGGACCCCATGTGAAGCATAGTCCCCAACAAGGCCAGTCCCAAGAGTCTACTCCTGTGCCCCTCGGTTTGATTGTTGCAGTGATGGATGGGAATTTGAAGCTGTCAGAGGTGGAAAGGAGGATTTTAGGGGCGGGAATTGCAACTGCAGAGCACCTTCCAGCAGGGAAGCTGAGAGAGGCAGCCGTGAAATCATCGCTGTACTCCATTTGGGTTCCATCCAAAGAGGGTAAAGGGAACCAGCTAAGTAAGGAGGCCTCAGGGGCCCTGTTTGGCAGGAGCAGGGAGAGCCTCTGCTGGCTGGCGGTGTTGGCTTTATCTCACACGCCAGGTGCCCTGTGATGGTTGGTTATGGAAATAGTAACGGGTTCCCCTGGTTCTCGGGAGGCCCTGGCAAGCATGTGCCTGTCATGGCGAACTTACAGGAGAGAATATCCTCCCACAATACGTTTGCTCTGACTTTTCACTTGTCATTAGCTGTATTGAAATAGCCAGAGATTTACAATGATCTGTTCCAATTGTAATGTTTAGTTCCTGAAACAGAGGTACCAGGAAGTACATGTGATAAAAACTGGATATAAGTTTTCCACAGAAACAACTTAATAGGATTATGATTCTAGCCAAGTTCTGATCACTATGATAAAAATGATCAGAAATTGCCTAGTACTCAATGTGTCAGTGATCAAAGATATTTGTACCCTGCACAGAGTAAAACTTTCCAAGGTGTCTATAAATCAGTCAAGCAGGACAACACAGGAATGAATCATATGAGATCTCTAAAAATTTTATGTAAGAGGTTCTCTTGGGGCTGTGAGTCAGAGATCCTCTCTGGCTGAGGGCAGACACCCAGAAACTCCAGTCTGTTGGGATGTAAACAGCCAGGGCATCCTAAGTGTGAATCGTCTAGGTCACATGTATTGAGCCATGTCTGTTTGAATTCTGGGTCTTTGTGAAATGTTCCACCCTAATCAAAGGGCTTTAGAACACTGGTCCCCCAGTGGTCAAATAGGCCCCTTGGCACACATGACATTCTCTTAATGTTCTTTGGGCCTTGACATGGGGAGTGGCTGAGCCTGGACCTCATCATGGGCCAGACCCCAAATCACAAGAGGCCAAACTCAGAGGCCTAAGACCATTTTAAAACTCCCCCGACCCCAGCCTCCCCACACAACGCTGTATTCATAAAAGTGAAAAAAAAAAAAAAAAAAAAAGCAGGACGCTTGTAAAGAAAATGAAACCTCAATGATATCAACTTGGAAAACAGAGACAGGTGGCTTCTTCGTTCTGTCTGTTGTGAATATTCCTTTTTCCCCAAACTCCGATGGAACAGCAGTGGGCTCTATGCCACTTGCCCTGATACAAATGGATTTTGCTCTGAAGGGGGATTAGGAAAAGCATGTCTGGCATTCTTCGGGTAATAACATCCTATGGCTTACCTAGAACAAAGTCATACCACAGCCATACCAACATTGCAACACTGCTTCAACCTAGCTTCTCATGCAGGTGCAAAGCTTCTTAAAAGAATATGAAAATCATTACTCAGACTGGGCATGATGGCTCACGCTTGCAATCCTAGCACTCTGGGAGGCCAAGGCAGGAGGATCCCTTGAGCTCAGGAGTTCTAGACCAGCCTGGGCAACATAGTGAGACCTTGTCTCTAAAAAAATTTTAAAAAATTAGCTGGGCGGGTGTTGCATGCCTATGGTCCCAGTTACACAGAATGCTGAGGCAGGAGAATTGCTTGAGCCCAGGAGTTCAAAACTGCAATGAGCCGTGATCATACCACTGTACTCCAGCCTGGGTAAAAGAGCAAGATCCTGTCTCTTAATAGATAAATGATCATTATTCAGGTTCACCACATGGACTCCCCCAGCCCCTCCAGAGCATATTAATAAAACATTGGTGTACAATACTTGAGAACGTGAATAGTAAATGCTGTGAGAAGGCGCAAGCCCAGAGCTCTAGGTCTGTAGTTAAAGTTCTGCCCAAATGATGGTACCATGTGCACAGGTGTATATATACATAGATGATTTTTTACTTGATAAAGCGGTTCTGCATTCAGACCTTGATTTCTCTTAGACCTTCTTTCCTAAAAGACACGCCAGTGGGCTCATGTGCTATGCTTGGCTAGAAGGCAGCTCATTTAACAAGCGCTCAGTCAAGCAAGGGAAGCTCTGCTGCAGGTCCAGGAGGCCCCCAGCCCAAAACTAGCAGAAGGAGATGGGGCCCATTTTCACGGGGCTGGTGGAGATCGAGATGGAGTCAGTCGTTTTCCCTGTCATTTCCTTGGAGAAAGGGCATTCCTACCAGGAGGCCATCAGATCTGGGAGGGCTGAACTAAATGGTCCAAGGAAACTTAGAAGTTTCAGCCCCTCATTTACAAGTGGAGAAAGCGAGGCCTGGGAAGCTGGTGATCATCCCCAACTCCTTCTCCTTCCCCTGAGGCAGGGACAGACACATTCTCCTCTGGCTGTGATGGAGTAAAACCCACAGCTGTCACCAGTGTTGGGGCTGGGAAATCACCACCAAGGAAATGCATCCGAAGTGCTGCAGGTGGCTCCAGAGTTCCAGTGGCCTGCGGGAAGGCTAGGCCCCAGCAGGTGCATGAGACGGGAGGGTGTGTGTGATCAGTAGTGGCACGTGTGGGCATGTCATTCACATGCAATTTGCATTAGTTCCTGTACTCCTGTGCTGTCCGTCCTCAGACGTCCACGCTGGCCTTTTCTGTGCAACTAGCAGTTGAAATGAAAGGGAAGAAGGAAGTGGAATGCCCAGTGATCAGAGGAAAAGAGAAATCAAATTCACCAACCCAGATTCCCAATGACTTTTGATCCCATGGGATGCCATGTTCCTCTGTCTACTTTAGCACAAACTATGGCCACCCTCAGAATGGCCTTTAGTATTTTTTATTCACCCCCAAATCTTCTTGTCTTTAGCTTCATGTCCCAACCCTCTTCCAGGATAATAGTACTAGGCAAAGAGACTTTTTAGGTGGACGGGGGGTGGTTGTGGGACAGGGGCAGTGTGGGGCCAGAGACATCAGAAACCATCCTGCTGAGATTAGCTACCCCACCTCATACAGAGTAACCCAGGTTAGGTAAGACGGTGCATGTACATTGAACCAGAGACTTCAGGCCATCCCCCAACCCAAGGTGGCTTCTGGCCTGAGGTGGGGTCCATTCATGTGAGGAGCGCACAGCAGAGGACATGGGCTGCACGCTCAGAGGAGAAGCTGACTGTCCCTGGAGGGTGTCCTCCGAGTCAGTATGTGAGTCCTGCTGCAGAAGGAGCCGCTGCTTCTGATGTGTGCCTTGCTCCTCAGCCGTAGCAGGCCATGGTCCTCCTGAGTGTGGACTTTCCTTCTGTTGTAAGAGGGAGGCCTGGTGGCTCTGAAACCTGTCCCGAGCCTCTCATCTCAGTGGCCAAGGCCCCACAGGCCTGAAGCTGTGGTGAGCTCTGAACCAGCGTGTGGGACCTGGCATTGTGACCTCAGCTGTTCCGTACACAGAGGGGTGGTCACCCTGCCCACACCTGGACCTGTAAGTTGCATAGGACAGTGGCCTGGTCCTGGGGGCTGTTGTGGGGAGTTGAAGAACACCCTGTCCTCCTCCATCATGTCGGCCAAGAGGGCAGAATTGAAGAAAACAAATCTGGTAAAAGAGTTACATTGCTGGACAGGGTGGGGCCTCTCTGAGCTCCTACTGAATGGAGATGGTGGCAGGGGCAGGGGATACAGAGAACGCATCCATGAACCTCTGATTTTTCTTTCTCTGTTCTGAGCATAAAGCAGCCTCTCAGTCTGAAAGAGATGTGAGAGTAATCCCTGGGCTTGGGGTGGGAGGGAAGGAGGCGTCTGCTGCCTCCCTCTGGGGATGAGGAGCACTGCCGAGGGAGCACTCCTCCCTCCAAGACCACTCATGGTTCCACGACCCATGCCAGACCTGCCAGCATCTAACCAGCAGGTCTAAGGCTCAAAATAACATTATTAGATAAATATCACTGTCACCACGATTTTACAGATGAGGAAATGGGGGCTCAGAAAGGCTAAGTAACTCACCCAAATTGACCAAGCTAGTAGAGAGGACAACTGCGATTAGAGCCCAAATCTGCCTATGGCCAAAGCCTTTGCTCTGGAAACAACACTTCCGGGCTCACTTCTGGTTATCTTAAAGTGCTTTCTCCACACCGGCCCCTCCAGCAGGGAGAGGGCTGCCTGCTGAATGGACAGGCACATGCCCACAGGAAGAGGACAGCACGCCAAGATTTGAGTTGTCAGGAATCAGATCCGGGTGCTGCAGGGTCTGTGAGCCTGAGCTCGTCAGTTAGGCAGGCAGGGTTGCATGGGCGTGGTGGGGGGGCGGGGTCCCCTTGCAAGGACCAGATGTTCTCCTCCTCAATCCTGATGGCTGCCAGCCTGAATCCCAGCCTCCTCTTTCTGCAGAGCAAGAACTACAAGGCAGTTTGCCTGGAATTGAAGCCAGAGCCGACCAAAGTAAGAAGCTCTTTTGAGGTCATGCCAGCAGCCAGGCCTGAGATCCATGGGGAAGTGACCTGGAGTCAGGGGTCATTCGCTGATCCTAGGGGCCAAGACCTGTCCCAGGTGCTGGAGGATGCACTGAGGGTTCTTGCTGTCATAGAAATTCACACTGTAACTGATCAGATACATACATGAACAAGGACTGATCCAGTAGTGTTACCTGCTTTGCTGGGAATCAAGACAGGGAGACATAGCTGGGTGGCTGCTGTAGAGTGGGTGGTGGGGAAAGGCCTTCCTTTGAGCTGCTGAGTTGACAGACAAGGCACTGGCCTTGCACAGGCAGAGAAGGAGCCTTCTAGGCAGAGGAGGCAGCATGCACTGAGGCCCGAGGTGGGAATGAGCTTGGCTGTCCAAGGGACAAAAGGAGCTGAGGCCCTGCGGGCCAGGAGGAGGGTGGAACGAGAGGAGCTGAGAGAGGGAGGATAGAGGAACCTTCTGCACACGTGGGGCCACCAGCTTTCCCCCTGCCCTAGCCCTAAGGGAGGAACAGAAGCACAGGGGGATCTCTCCTACCTCTGCACTTGCACCCCACATCTGCAATTCCCAACAGTCTCTGTTCCTGTTTCAATCCACAGACATTGGATTACAAAGCTGTCAAACAAGAAGGGCCGTTTACCAAAGCAGGAGTGACGCAGGACCTAAAGGTGAGTGCGTGAACTTGGAGGCGTGTCTACATTCCGAACCACTGGAGAGTAAGTTTTCCCCAAATCCTCAGTGCCTGTTTCCTAAATACAAGAATATCCCTTACATAGGCACAGTACAATTATCAAAACCCGGAAGTTAAAATCCAGAAGTTAACACAGAGACAACACTCATCTATAGCCCTTGTTCTAATTTCACCAATTGTCCCACACATGTATTTCTTAACAACGGAAAGCAGGCGTTTTCCGGTCCAGGGTCTGATCCAGGATCACACGTTGCCTCTAATTGCCATGTGTCTTTTCTGTAATCTGAAACAGAACAGTTCTTTGTCTTTGGGGACACTGACATTGACATTAATTTATTTTAATTTTATTTTTGGAGACAGGGTCTCCCTCTGTCGCCCAGGCTGGAGTCCAGTGGTGCAGGCTTGGCTCACTGCAACCTCCACCTCCCGGGTTCAAACCATTCTCCTGCCTCAGCCTCCTGAGTACCTGGGAATATAGGCACGTGCCACCACACCCGGCTAATTTTTGTATTTTTAGTAGAGATGAGGTTTCACCATGTTGGTTTTGAACTCCTGACCTCAGGTGATCTGCCCGCCTCAGCCTCTTGAAGTGTTGGGATTACAGGTGTGAGCCACCATGCCTGGCCTGGGAACATTGACATTTGTACAGGTTACAGCTCACTTACATTGTGGGGTAACCCTCCATTAGGCTTTGTCTGGTGGACTCCTCGTGATAAGGCTCAGGCTGTGCAGTTTTTGGCAGAGACACGTGATCCCTGTAGGTCTCACTATCTTATCGTCTTTTTAAAACATTAATTAATTTTGAGATGGGAGGGTCTCGTTATGTTGCCCAGGCTGGTCTCAAACTCCTTGGTTCAAGCAATCCTTCTGCCTTGTCCTCCCAAAGTGCTGGGATTACAGGTGTGAGCCCGTGCGCCTGATCTCTCCCATTGCCTCAGCAACGTCCTTCTTTCCTCCCTCTTGGAAGTTTTTCTCTGAAAATGCCCCAGGATCTTTCCTTTCCTCCTGTTGCGGTTTTCCCCTCCATCCTAGATATTTCTTTCCTCCTCTTCTCCATTTTATTTCCTCAGAATGAACTCAGGGAAGTGAGAGAAGAGCTCAAGGAGAAAATGGAGGAGATAAAACAGGTAACAAGATGAGGCCTTCCATATCATGGAGGAAAAGTGTAGCTTCGGGAAAAATGCAATCCTTACCTTTGAATAGTGAAGGAAAGCAGGAATCACATGGAAAAATGTAACTCGGTCCCAAACCCAGAGCGCTTCAGTGTTAGGTTACTCACTTCTTACTTGTTTGATGCCTAAACCCAATTTTTGAGTGACTGAGGACTCCCTAAAGTGTCTCTTTGATAAGAGTGGGTGATGTCACCTTAGTGATGAAGCTGAGTGAGCGGGGCTGATTTGGAATTTAAATATAAGGACAGCCAGGGACCAACCCCATCTTCCTTATTCACCTCGCCTGAGCAAGCTGCAGAGAGGAACCCTCTCATTTCTGTGATACAACCAACCACCTGTAGCATCCTTAGGAAATCAAGCAAGAAAGTGTAATTGAAGCTGTGGTCTGCCCCACCACATGCAGCCTTGCAGTAGCCAGATCTAAGCCGTGGCAAGGCTGGTGGCAGTGGTGGCTTGATGGTGCTTGTACCCTAGTTCCGTCACAGACTCCTTGAGAGGAAAGTGGCTCTAACAGACCATTATTAGTCTGTGCCAGAGGAGCAGCTGCTGCCCTTTGCTTAAAATGCCCCGAAGACACCACTAACCTCAATAATATGCTCTGTGCTTTGTCAAGCCATGCCTTGTTTCCTCGCCAGATAAAGGACATAATGGACAAGGATTTTGATAAACTTCACGAATTCGTGGAAATTATGAAGGTAAGCATTACTGAGTGCCTTCCATGGGCCAGTACCATACTGGAAACTGTGGAAGAGACACCAGACCCTGCCCTCCAGGAGCATATTATCTGCTAGTAGTCCCAAATTCCATTGCAAGAGAGAATTGCAAGCCAATTAATTGGTTGTTTGCTAGGTAAAGGCTTAGAGACGTGAGCGATGAATACGGGTTGAGTAAGCAGCAAAGTCCTTACAGAGAAAGTGAGTCTCAAGTTGAGCCTTGCACACTGCATTGGAAGCTTAATGCAAATCTCATCGAGAGCCCAATAAGATTCTATTTTAACTTGAAAGATTACTAGGATGATCTAGATTCTAGAGCAGTGATTGACAAAATGTGGTGTGTTTCAGAATCACCTGGAACACTGATAAAACAGGGCCTGGCCTCATGTTCAGGTGGTCCTCAGTCCTTGTATCTTAGACAAGTTCCCAGGGAACGCTTTTTCAAGAGTTGTGAGCGGACACTATCCTTACCAGGTATTGAAATTCATGATAAAAATCAAGTTATTAAATCAGCCCAAGGATAATCAAACACGTGAGTGAAATGGGATCGTTAACACTTCAACAGTCTCTCTGCCCGGGATGTAATGAGAATCACTTGTGAGGACTGTAAAACTCCTTTTACTCAGACCCTTTCCCATAGGAACTGAATAAAAATCTCCAGGGTGGGCCAGAGGTGCTTAAAATTCCGTTTCAATTCAGATGCTTGCCCGTGGATGAGAACCAGTTCCTAAACACGTTAGCAGCAGTGAGCTGCACGGTAGAATCACCTGGGAAGCCTTGCCCTACACCCTCCGCAAGTCCAGGCTGCACCTCATAATGATTAAGTCAGAAGCTCTTGGAATGAGGTCCAGGCACCAGGGGTTTTTAGTTGCCCAGGTGATTCCAGTGTATACTCGAGGTTGAGAACCACAGCACTATAGAATTTACAATATGATAAAGGTGATTTTTTGATGTCAGTGAGAAGGAAAGGATTTGGTATTAATGTTAAAGGCATTGCTTGACTATATGAGGAAAAGACTTAATCCAGTTACCACTGTAAAGTGAAATAGCCTATGAAGTGATTTTAAATAATAAAAACCAATAAGAAATTTTAAGTAAATATGTAAATGGAAAATCTGAATATAAATACAATGGAAGAAATTATAAAGGAAATATTGATATATTTAACTATGTAAGATTTTTTGTGTTTGTTTTTGACATGGAATCTTGCTCCATTTCCTGGGCTGTAGTGCAGTGGCACAATCTTGGCTCACTGCAACCTCCGCCTCCTGGGTTCAAGCGATTCTCCTGCCTCAGCCTCCCGAGTAGCTGGGATTACAGGCATTCACCACCACATCCAGCTAATTTTTCTGTATTTGTAGTAGAGATGTGATTTTATCATTTTGGCCAGGATGGTCTCGATCTCTTGACCTCGTGATCCACCCTCCTCACCCTCCCAAAGTGCTGGGATTACAGGCATGAGCCATCATGCCCTGCCCTATGTAAGATTTTTAAAAAGAATTATGACAGAAAAATCACTTACATTTACAGAATTAAGAAAACAGTTTGGGGGAACATTTTTCCACAAATATAAACACAGGAAAAGGGTTTTTATCCATAACATATGAAGTTCACATAAACCAATAAGAACTAAGTAGGAAAATAGACAATCATGTGAACAGACAATCCACAGAAGAGAATGTAACTGAAAAGCAATAGACATATTTTAAAAAGGTCTGACCTCATGAATAATTAAATACATGCAAATGAACAATCAGTTATTGTTTCATTCAAACAAAAAAAATTTGTGACAATTGTAGTACAAGGCATAAATGCTCTTTACTGTTAATTAGAGTGCAAGTTTATACAAAACTGGAACATGATTAGACAATAGATATAAAAAATCAACCTCTTGATTTATCAATTCCACTTCTCAGCATTTAACCTATGAGAATAATCGCAAATGCCATCATGGGTGTACATAAAAAGATGTTCATCACAGGATTATTTATAATAATAAAAATTTGGAAACAACCTCAATTTTCAACAGTAACGGAATAGCCAAATAAATTATGGAATATTCGGCCGGGTGCAGTTGTTCATGCCTATAATCCCAGCACTTTGGGAGGCGGAGGCAGGTGGATCACCTGAGGTCAGGAGTTCAAGACCAGCCTGGCCAACATGGTGAAACCCCATCTCTATTAAAAATACAAAAATTAGCTGGGCATGGTGGCGGGTGCCTGTAATCCCAGCTAGTCAGGAAGCTGAGGCAGGAGAATCACTTCAACCTGAAAGGTAGAGGTTGCAGTGAGCCAAGATGGCACCACTGTACTCCAGCCTGGGTGACAGTGAGACTCTCTCTCAAATATATTATGAACTATTCATATAATAAAAGTTAGGAACTGTTAAAGATAATGTTTAGAAAGAATGTTTATAACAAGAACTAAAAAAGCAAGATACAAGTAATATACATAGGCTGATCTCAGCTAGGTTAAGAAAAAACCCAGAAGTAAATACACAGAAAAAAGACTGGAAAGAAATATACCAAAGGGGTTCATAGCAATTATTTCCGGATCAGAATATTAATACTTTTATATCCCCCTGTGTTGTCCAAATTTTCTACAAAGGGCATGCATTAATTATTTCTCTATTAAAATTCAAACAAAGTAAGTGTTTTGTTGGTGGGGAGGCTGGTATGGAAAGGCCCGAAGGTGGCGATTTCAGGCAGGGGAACAGCTTGAGCAGGGCAGGAGTCAGGAGGAGCGGTGTATATGGTGGTCAGCAGGGAGATCAGTCATGAAGTGGGACCACTGGGGGACACTGTGAGGAAGAAAAAATTGAATGGGCACAAAGGCTGTCGGTAATGAAGGACATGCATTTGAAAGACATGCAGACAAGCTAGGACTTGGTTCTGTGAGCATCACAAGGCCCCTGGAGATTCTTAATTAAAGAACATGCTGGGAGCAGCACTTCAGAAAGCTTAGCCTGGCAGGTGTTTGTTTGCAAGGCGGCCTGGGTGGGGCCCTGGGAGCAGGTGGAGATGTCTGGCAGTAAGAACACCAGAGCAGGACCAGGTGTAGCGGAGGAAGAAAAAGAGTGAATCTGAAAGATGCAGTGAACAAAAAAAATAATGTTTCTTGTTGACTGATTGAATATAGAGACTGAAGTCTTGAGAGGCAAGCGTCCGTGATGACATCAAATTTTAATCTGGATGATTAGAAGAAAGTGGTGACAATGACAAAGGCAGTGGGGGAGATAGAGCTAGCTTGGGAAAATGAAATCAGTTTGGAACATGATGATTTTGAAGGGGTACGTGTTGGTGAAACGTGTAAGAATATGGGACATTTCGACTCTGATGTTTGGACCTACAGGACATTGACCTCAAGGATATTTTCACTCTATGAATACAGATATTTTATTCAAATTTGTACTAACATTTAAAAATGCTTTTCAAGAAGGTATTTTATGAAATAATCTCTATGCAGACAGTGTAATTTCTTGATCAGTTTTGTACAGTAGATCAATTAAACTGTTACCAAACCTTTCATTTTTAATGAAAATTATTTTATTGGAACAAATTGTTTTTATTTCTATTTTATGACAACCCAAACCTGTTTTTGTCTGTAACAAATATTGTCAATTATAGCTTCTATCATCTTAGAATTTCTGTCATGTCCACTATTTCCATTCAGTTTACCCAGGTCAAACTTTATAGATCAAAACTTTGTCCAGATTTTATTATTCTTTCTGTTCTGAGTGAGTAATACATGTGATGTGTCCCTTTAGCGGCTGTGAGTTTTGCTTGTCATTGACCATCTTTGCCAGGAATTAGGTAAAAGATGGAGCAAACACAATACACAGGCTCTGGTCATGGCAAGGGTCACGACATTGCAGTCAAAGTGTCTTTGGGGTCACAAGATCGGTCTTCTTGATTCCATCATTTTATAAGCATCAAACCAAGGCAAGCACTGGTTTTATCCAAAGTGTGACATCAGGTAAAACGGTGGCTGGTCTCTGGCTCACCTAGAGACTTCAGAAAAGTCCCCGGATGTCTCTGCCTGCGTCTTAGTCTCATCGGGGAATGGGGAGAGGAAGGGCAGAAGCTGTACATGTCATGGACACTCCAAAATCCACCTCACCCAAGTCTAGCGAGGATTCTTGAGGAAGTAAGAGGCAGAATGGTTTGCAGAGAGGTGGGAGGAAGGTATTTCCAAAGCTCTTCAAAATGAAGATGCTAGTTCTGAATTCTCTCTTGAAGGAAATGCAGAAAGATATGGATGAGAAGATGGACATTTTAATAAATACACAGAAGAACAATAAGCTGTAAGTGTAACCTGCACCTGTCTCTCCTCATCCCTGAAGTGTCTCCTCCCTTCCCTTTGCTGAATGGCTTTGGGGTTTGGAGGACACCCAGACTCCTGAAGTTGTTTTGGCTCCTACTGCCCCCAGGAGTCAAGGCCTTCCATGGCGACCCGTGTACTGGTTATTTCCTTGTCCTGTTGGAAAATGTCTCCCCAACTTTCTGCCCTCCCTGGCCCTCCTCCTCACGTCCCCTTAGAAGAGGACCAAAAGAGCAACAGGAACTGAGGCTGACGGGAAAGACTCACAGAGACCCACAGCTCAGGCTCAAGAAAATGGACGGAGCCGGTGGAGCTGACGGAGCACGCTTTGCTCTTCACAAGAAGACACTGGCACCTCAAAAAGCAAAACAGGGCTCCCTGGATCCCCTGCATCAGTGCAGGACCTGCTGCGTAAGTGAGGCCCTACCCAAGCCCAGCACCAGGGCCAGACCCCTGGCTCCTTCTCCCTGGTGACTTCCTGCCCAAGCCCCGCACCGGGGCCAGACCCTTGGCTCCTTCTCCCTGGTGACTTCCTGGAGCTTGTGCCGTATCATAGTGAAGGGACAGGTCCGCCCTCTGCTGACCTCTGGATGCCACCCGAGCCTGGACCCTCCCTGACCTCCCTTGCCTTCTAGGCCTGTGGAGCCTCCTTAATCGTGACCATGCAGGACGTGACCCTGGAGGCACCTGTCCCCCAGCTCCACCCTCTTATTCTGTCCTTCCCTTTAGCAAGGTCAGAGGAGGTGCCTAGCAGGCTGCCCTTGACCAGGGGAAATTGATCTTTCTTGTGCCGTTTCTGTCCTCTGCAGGAGAAATGTTTGTTGTGTGTCCTAAAGAACAACTACAATCAGGGGTAGGTAGCTCCATACAAGATGTGCCTTGTCTCAGTCGGGCGCCTTGTTGTCCCCAAGGGCATGTGATCTAGCCGCATTCATATCACACCCCTCCTGAGGTTGTGCAGGGAGTAGGGGCTGTTAGCAGATGCTGCCACCCAGTACAGCCACTCGGTCGTAGAGGACGTGGCACCAGGAAGGAGGACTTGGGTCACCCAGCCTAGAGGCAGCTGCTCCGGGCTCCCACGGCGGGGAGGGTGCGCCACCAGCGACGGAACTGACCTTGCCTCAGGTCCTGCCGTTTCTCCCCATCCAGTGGGAAATATTCACGCCAGGTCTGGGCACCCTTTTCACCCTTGGCTTCTGGAGCTGCCTTCTGATTTATATGTACCTCAGCTCCGCTGACGTCGAATATGTGCTTCCAACCTAGTGCAGCCGCAGAGGTGCTCAGCAGTTCCGGTTCCTCACCTCCCCCTCCTTGAGCTGGACAGTCGGGCTTTTGTCCTCTGAAATACCACCCCTACCCCAGGCCTCCATTGGAGATTAAAAACCTTCACTGAAAGCCAAAGGGGATGTCATGATTATGAGTACCAGTCTAAAACTTGAGTGTGTGGAGGTCACTTCTTTTTGGTTCTGTATCAGTATATTTCAGACCCCAGCCCCTCCCCCTGCTTCCTGATGGACTGGTGGGAAATTCCATCTTAGTCATCTTAGGGTCCTTCCAAACACCACCTCCCTCCATTCCACCTGGTCTGCAAAGGTTCCAGGTCCAAGCATAGGGAGGGCCCCTGATGACAGTGGACATCAGTCTGTATGGTCTCGGGAGAGACCTCGCTGCCTGGCCCGCCTGCTCCCTCCATGTAATCAGCTCTCACCTGTGCATGGGGCCCAGATGTCTTGGGTGATACAGGGAACCCCTGGGCTGTGAGTCCTGCCTGCACCCCTCCCCCTGAGGTCTTGTCACCAAGCAGGACTCAGGCCCTGCTGCTCATAGGAACTGGGTGGCTTTCTTGGGTTATGGGGATCGACCCTTCTCACCCCCTTGAAGGTTTCCTCTCTCTCCCTCCACCCCCAAAGGGAACATTCCTTCACAGGCCTCAGGTTTTTACAAAGATGGAGAGGAGTCAGTGACCACCCAGCCTCCTGTGGGCCATGCTGTGCCTGCCCCAAAGTCCCAGACTGAGGGAAGGTGAAGCTTGACTGCCAGCTTGAAATGACAGTAAAGAAGATAGAGCAGTGTTTCAGAAACTGTCCTGCCCTGGGTGCGATTCTTCGGCTTCAATTTGAAGGAGGAGGAATTCATGCGAGTTCATATTTTATTTCACACCAGTTCCTCCTCGTTTCATCTCTTTGCTAAGCTGGCTGTTTCTACAGTCTAATAGATAATTGGCCAAGTTCTCTTTTTTGGAATTTCATTTTATTACTATGTTTAATTTTGTGGGCAGGTGTTATGAAATACACATTTAATAGTAGGTGTCTATATTTATGGGGTACATGAGATGTTTTGACAAAGGCATGCAAGGTGAAATAAGCACACCATAGAGAATGGGGTATCCATCCCTTCAAGCATTTAACCTTTGAGTTGCAAATAATCCAGTTACACTCGAAGTTATTCAAAAATGTACGGTTGTGACTGTAGTCACCGTTGTGCTATCAAATAGTAGGTCTTATTCTACTTTTTGTACCCCTTAACCATCCCTACTTGCCCCCCAAGCCCCCCAAGCCCCCCACTACCCTTCCCAGTCTCTAGTAACCATCCTTCTACTCTCTATCTCCATGAGTTCCATTGTTTTCATTTTTAGATCCCACAGATAAGTGAGAACATGTGATGTGTGTCTTTCTGTGCCTGGCTTATTTCACTAAACATAACAATTTCCAGTTCCATCCATGCTGTTGCAAATGACAAAAGTTCATTTTTCTTACGGCTGAATAGTGCTCCATTGCGTATGTGTATGATGTTTTCTTCACTCATCTGTTGATGGACACTGAGGTTGCTTCCAAGTCTTGGCTACTGTGAACAGTGCTGCAGCAAACATGGGAGTGCAGCTGTGTCTGCGATAATTGATTTCCTTTCTTGTAGGTATGTACCCAGCATGGGACTGCTGGAGCTATGGTAACTCAATTTTTAGTTTTTTGAGGAACAACCTCCAAACTGTTCTCCACAGTGGCTATACTAATTTACATTCCCATCAACAGTGTACAAAGATTCCCTTTTCTCCGGGTCAGGTTCTTAGTGGCTGCAAAGTAATGAGCAGTGTATTTGGTGATTCAGATAAACATTAAAAAACAAAACTCAAAACGCACGTAGGCCTTATTTGCAAGGAGCTCATAGCGTTAAAGGCAAGATGACAAACATGCAGAATAACAATATGGACCATGTGGAAATAAGTATAATCGTCATCAGCATGTGATGGAAGCAGGGATGGATCCGAGATGGGGCAAAGGAGAAGGGTGGGCAGAGCTCTGTATTAGTTCCCTATTGCTGCTGCCACAGATCACCACACATTTAATGGCTTGAGACAACAAGAAATGGACCTAACATGGGTCTTATCAGACTCAAATCAAGGTGCCAGTGCAACTGCATCCCTTCTGGAAGCTCCAGGGAAAAATCTGCTTCCTGGCCTTTCCTGGCTTCTGGAGGCCACCCGCCTTCCTTGGCTGATGGTCCCTCCCGTCTTCAAGGCCAGCAGTGGCTATGGGGCCTTCCTCGTGTCTCATCACTCTGACACTGACTCTTCTGCCTCTTGCTTTCCTGTCTAAGGACGCTTGTGATTACACTGAGCCCACCTGGATAATCTGGAATAATCTTTTATATTAAGGTTAGCCAATTAGCAACCCTAACTCCCCTTTGCCATGTAACATAACATATTCACAGGTTCAGGGAATTAGAACATGGACGTCTTTGCAGGACATTGTTCTGCCCACCATCTTTGCAGGATTTCCCAGACTCTGTCCCTTGACCACCAAGCCTCCAAACACTTGGGAACACTGCCTATTCACTTCTGTGCTCTGTTGGTTTTAAACTAGCCCTACAAATTCTTTGATACTCCTTTTATACTCTTTCCTTCAAGAGGAACCCAGTTCCTCTCCCCTTAAATGTGGGCTGGACAGAGTGACTTGCTTCTAGTGAATGGAACATGGCAAAAGAGATATGTATTTGAGGTTAAGTCATAGAAGGTGTGGTGACTTCTGTCTCGCTCTCTCGGACACTCATTCTGGGTGAAGCCAGCTGCCGTGTTTAAGGACACCCAAGCAATCCCATTGGGTGTTGTTTCAGGGCCTCATCAGCCTATCAACTTCAACACAGCCGCAACCAAACTCCCCTCTGCGTCCCCAAACCCTTCTCTGCCTGACTTGCTGACGGGAGTCCTTGTCCTTGCAGTTCTCTGACAGCTAGAGCACAGGCTGATCTCCGGCCAAAGGCTGGACCTCATCCCCCTACAGGGCTTTCACCAGCCTGTCCACTTGGTGCCCTGGACAAGACGTTCCTGGAGGAAACCTGGAGTGCTGTGGAGCGCAGAGCCCCCTGCCCTGAGCCGCTGGCCCCAGAGCTCCTGTGGTTATTTTGAGGATTTCTGAGAATGTAAGTAAAGTACCTGTTGCAAAGCTTCCTCGTCTCACTTCGATCACTTCCTCCATGACATATCTTTAATGGCTTCTTAGGGCCTTTTCCTAAGAGATGAGGATGAAAAAAGAGGATGTGAGTTCCTTAAGGGTAGAGACTGTGTAGAATTCATCAGTTATGCCCTGCCCCTGCCACTCGGTGGCTGTGTGGCTGTGGAGAGCATGCCCTTTTTCTGCCCTTGGCACCATGTTAATCATTAAAGCTTCACATCTTCTCGGCCTCCCATACACAGCAAATGAGCGACCAGGTCCCATGGAATCTTTAACCATTTCAAATGTTTATTCCTGAATTCCACCTCTCCCATACACACTAGAATCCAAGCTCTTGGTGTCTGGGTCCTGGGCTGTATCCAGTAGTTTCTGACCCAGTCCCCTTGACTCCAGGAGTTTCTTCTCACAGCCTGGAACCCATTGTCCAGGCCACTTACAGAGATTTCCTCCCTAACTTTACGCTCCAAATCACCCTCTTGCTCAAAAACCATCCCCACAGCTGATCACTTATGAGATCACAGACAGACTTTTTAACCTGCTGTTCAAGGCCCTGCATTTCTGATACTAACTTATTTTTCACCTTTTCTCCCCCGTTCCTGTCTGTAAACACCACATTCTAGGGTCCCACATGTGCCCTTCACATTCCCACATCTTTGCCTTCGCTCCCCTTCTCTGAGCTCCAGGCAGCTCCCGTCATCCCCGCTGCACTGCCCTCTGCTCTCACAGCTCCCCAGGGGCCCAAGGACTAGGTCACTCGGCCATGTAGAGGCGTTTCCCACCTTACTGTTCCAGCCTGCGTACGTCTTTCCTCTCCATGCAGATGGCAGTTTCCAGAGGCAGAGCTTATGCTGTCTTCATCCTCATCCTCAGCTTGGAGGTCAGAACCCTGCACTTGGCAGGGGCTGAGGAAGGATTTTTGGTGGGACTTGTGCCACCTAGCCTGAGGGATTCACATGTTGGCCCTCCTGACCCACTCCTGCCCTCCTGGCTCTTGGCCTTGGGACTGTGGACGTGTCTGAGGGTCCCGGGGTGCCAACAGGGGTTTCCTGTCACATGGAGCCCTCCGGGACTGAGCAGGTTTGAGGGAGATCCCAAAAAAATTCTTACTATCCAGTTTCCATCCCAGATCATGTCTGGAAATATACATCCATCACCGTGTCTGTGCCAGGCTGGCTGACTTGATGAGTGAGGCTGCTTCCAGCCTACACAGATGCCAGTTTTAAGAATGGAAGCAAGGTCATCAGGGAAACCGAGCTGCCACGATCTGCTGAGGTGCTGTCTTCTTTATGTAAATGATGCTGTAGCTCTAATTCAGTGCTGAGGACTGGAGGCAGTGATCTCTGCTGTCCCCATCCCTTGACCTTTCCTAAGCTCCCTCATGCCCCAGTCCCACATCACCCAACTCATGGGCGACAGGACAGCTGTGTGGGTTTCAGGGGCAGGCTTGCCTGGCTGTCAAAAAGCTGTTTTGTGTGCCCCTGGGGAGGGACCCGCAGGGAGCCACCACCAGGCATTCCTGCTGACAAGCCAGCTTTACTGGCAATCTTGTGCTTTTTCCATAGGTCTCAATGTCACCTCCTCTGGAGCAGAATGATACTTAACTTTGTCTCTTCTCCTAAAAATGCTATTCCTGTCCTGTGTACAGAGCAGTGGGGGGCATCTCCCTGACCCAGGCCCCTACTTCTGTGCTTTGGGACCCTGCCCTCCTGGACAGAATCAGGAGCCAATTGGCTGGGCCAGGGTGGATGCCCAACCGAGCTCACCCAGTTGGATTCCTTTCCCTGGGGATTTGGAATTGGAATTTGGTGAGAGCTCAGTTGGCCCCAGAAATGAAGATATGTAACTGGGAGCTGGGTTGCCTTCTGCCACCATTAGCTGAAGATGCAGAAAAAGCGTCTGTAGGAAAAGAAAACCAGTTAGCAGAAGGAGAAGAATGAAGTGGAGGAGGGGAGGGAAAGGTCCTGCAGTGCAGAGAGGTCTGCAAGAGCCAAAACTCTCTGGGTCCCAGGCCCTCTTGGTCCAGTTGTGGCTCCTGCCTTAGCTCTGAGGGCCTCCTGGCCTCTTGAACTGTATCACCCATTCCTGTTTAGGCAGGGTGGGCTTCCGTTACCACCAAACAAGGCTTCACTAAGGCCACACAGAAGAAATCTTGGGAGACAGTCCGATCAGTCTCTTTCATTTACAGGCGAGGGGTTTGAGGTCCAGAGGTGTGAGCAAGGCGCCCTGCGTGGTGATCAGGCCGAGACTGTAGCACAGGTTTTCTGACTCCTGGACCGGCACTTGGCTCCCTTTGCCCTGTTGGGGCTGGCAGCACTTTCAGGGATAGCAGGTGAGGCAGGGGGAGCTCAGAGGTCGCAGCCAGCCGGATCTGGATACAAATCGGTGGGTGCTGCAGACAAGTCACTTGGCCTCTCTGAGACAGCGTTTTCCTCTAGAATGTGGAGGTGATGACATCTAATTAATAGGATGTTGTGAGAATTAAATGAGTATATATGGAGGAATTCGATTTTTTAATTACTGCTGTGTCGACAGTAACCATGAGGTCAGAGTGGACTTTCCGGGATCAAAGGCCTTCAATTCACAGACCGTTTCCTGACACATTGACTAACACTCGTCGTGGCCAGGCCTGCAATGAAATAAATTTTTATCTACCTCAAAAAATAAACAAATGACCTACAGCTGTTTTGAGAGGAGGTAGGAAATTAAACAATAGGAACATGTGAGTGGTGTGGGGGTCGGGACTGGCTGTTCCAGAGGATGGGGTGGGTCCCTTGTAACACAGCATCTCATTCCTGTCACCCTGGTGGCCAGTGACAACAGAGTGAGGTGCAGTTGGCTCGCCCCAGCCCTCCCACAGGTAACAGGTGCGGCAGCCCCAGGTCCTGACTCAGGTGGTCATCAGAGAGACATGAGGGTGAGTCATCTGGGAGCAATTAAGAGGAGAGGCCCAGGAGGAGGCCAGGCTGTGTCATCCACCCCTTCACTGCCATGGCCCTGGCACAGTACCCACTCAAAGTGTCCCTTCTCCTGGGTCACAGGCCACAGGCCAGCCCAGAAGGTGGCTGAGGATGGGTCAGGCATCCAACCCTTCTGACTGGAGCCCAGATCCATCCCTCTTAGACCCAGCAGCTCTCAAGATCCCCTAATTCCATGGCAACAGGCTGCCCACCCACCTTCCCAAGTACCCTGACTCCCCACAGTCTAGTCTCAGCAAGCTGAAGCTGTCCTTTAAAAACATAAGTTAGAACGTGTCACTCTTCAGCTCAGAACTGTCCAGAGTTTTCCCATTTTTCTCAGAGCAAAATGCAAAGTCAATGGCTCGCAGAGCTCTACAGGATCTGCCCTGCTGCCCTCCCTACTCCTAACCCCAGACAATATTTCACTCGCACTTTCTAGCTATGCTGGTTTCCTTGTTTTTCTTCAAACACAACACATATCCTCTTGCCTCAGGGCCTCTGCACTTACAAATACATCCCCCCACCACTAGAATTCCCAGTCCTCCAGCTGGCCAGCTCCCTGGCCTCAAAGTTACCTTCTCAGTGGCCCTTTCCCTATGGTCACATGCAATCACAACGGCCCCAGCCCCAGCATTCCTTATCTTTCTTACTCTGCTTTAGTTTTCTCTCCGGCACACTCATCACCAGCTCACATACTATATAGTTTACTCATTTGTTTTCTGTCTTTTTCTATGAGAATCTAAGCTTTCCGAGCGTGGAGATTTTTTTTCTGTCACTGCTATATCCCAGGGCCCAGAACAGTGGCAGGATCTCTAAGCACCTGTCGAAAGGCCACGGGGACATCAAGAGACTGGGCATGGTGGGTTCTGCGCTAAGAGCTTTTCCAACATTATTTATTTCATTTGATACTTACGATAACCCTGTGAAGTCATACTGTCATTCTATGAAGCCATTTGAACTGCCATTGTTGCTATTTTATACAGGATTAAATAGACTCAGAGAGAAGGTGATGAAAGAAATCTGTCCAAGGTCACAGGATAAGTGGCAGAGCTGAAATTCGAACCCTAGCATTCTGACTTCAGAACCTGTTCCCTTGACAGTCCGGCTTCTCTCAATGTGGTCCCCGGGCCGGCAGCATCAGCAATGTCTGGGAGCTGGTGGGAGATGTAGCATCTCGGGCTCCACCCCAGACCTACTGAATCCGAATCTGTGTTTTCACGCTTCCCGGCTGAGCCTAGGGCACACTGAAGTCACCACCGTAAGCAAGGGATCTGCTGCATGGAAAACAGGGGGCCATCCACAGCCTGGGGGTCATTCCCCTGCCATTACCCACCTCGCCATTCCTGCCTGCTCCCCTTTCTGCTGTTGCAATCCTGAAGGAAGCTGAAAAGGGTCTAGTGCAGGCAGTGATCCTTTAGGCTTCCTCTCCAGCTGCCCGCGGGCCTCTGTGGGAGGCCCAGATTTCCTGTTGATCAGTGAAGGCTCAGCCCCTGCCTCTGTGCGAGAGCCAGGCCTGTCATGGACAGGGCTGTTGGAGAAAACGCTCCCCGTTCACGAAGGGAGCAGCAGGCTGCACCTCTCAAAAGCACGCAGACAGCCCATTTGACATCAGAGGGACAGCGCTGAGCCTGGGCGAGAAGCCATTTCCACTCGACACTTTCAGGCACTTGGACCAGGAAGGCTGTGAAAACAGAAACAAAACCTACTCTCATTTAGGTTATTTATGGCCGGGAGCCCACCCTGACGCTCATTTTATCACCAGGAGCCACCTTCGGTCTTGACATTCACTGAGGAGTGGACCTGGAATAAACCCAGAAATCCCCATTCCTAGCCTGCCCCAAGCCCTACAAACAAGCGCGCTGTATGTGTAAGCCCAGGCAGGCAAATGGCGACTGTGAGAACGGGCCAGCAGAGGGCGCTGGGGCCCCACCAGTCCTTGCCCACTGAACTCCACAAGGAAAAGCGGCAAGGAAGCAAAAAGGACAATCAGACCAGACTGGAAGTCTAGACCTGGGTCCCACGCGGTCCCACCACGGCTTCCTCTTTGGAGTTTTCAGGGGGCCTCTGGAAGACGGACACCGCTGATCTGTGCCTACAGGAAAGCCAGTGGCCCCTCACAGAGGGATCAGTTCCAAAAGGCCACCCCAAATCCAGTATTTGGAACCCACAGTAAAGAGACTTCCATTCATTCCTTTATTTTCTTAACTAGCATTTGTTGAGTATCTGCAATGAGCCAGGCAAAGGCTGGACAAGGTGTTGATCCATAGAATAATGCTATGACAATGGTTAGATTCCAAGGCTAGCGACCCCTCCTCAAAAAAAAAACCCATTTACATGGAATGAGACTCTTTTCTGTTCCAGGGTCAGAGAAAAGGAACAGAGAAGGACAGTGTGGAGAAGAGGAGCGGAAGGAAGGAAGGGAGAGAATTAGGAGCGAGAGGACAGGAGAGGAAGAGAAGCAGGTTTCAGTCCCCTTGTGGGATATATATTTATTATTTTTCCTCTTGAGTAAAAATCATACTGAGTAGTTGGGACTACAGGCTGATTTTTAATTTTTAATTTTTTTTTTTTGTAGAAACAGGGTCTCACTATGTTGTCCAGGTTGGTCTCAAACTCCTGGCCTCAAGTGATCCTCCTGCCTCAGCCTCAACCAAAGCTCAGGATTACAGGTGAAGCCACTGCTCCTGGCCTTGGTGTATACAAAATACTGAAGCATGAAAGGTTTGGCTTTGGTATCATTTAGTTTCCCTTTCTAGACCCGGACCCGGGACTCATCTCTGCAGAGCTCAGCATTGCGCGAAGTGCCCCCGAGCCCCCCGGGTCTGCAGCGGCTGCTCTTCCCAGCTCAGTGTTGGTAGAAGCGCAATCTGTTAAAAGAAAGCACCCTGAGGTGTGACAGACCAGCCCTCCCAGGGACCTTTGCACATCCTTTTTTTTTTTTTTTTTTTTTTTTTTTTAATGAAACAGGGTCTTGCTGTATTTCCTTGGCTGGAATGCAGTGGCACAATCATGCCTCACTGCTGCCTCAACCTCCTGGGCCCAAGTGATCCTCCTGCCTCAGCCTCCTGAGTAGCTGGGGCCACAAGCACATGTCACCACACCCAGCTAATTTTTAAAAATGTTTTATTGTAGAGACGGAGATCTCACTATGTTGCCCTGGCGGGTCTCCAACCCCTTGTGGGCTCAAGTGATCCTCCCACCTGGGCCTCCCAAAGTGCTGGGATTATAGGTGTGAGCCATTATACCCAGCCTGTTTGCATCTTTCCGTGAGTATCCAAATTAACCTCTAATTGGTAAGTTCCCAGGCAGTGGGCTGGAGGGGAGTAACAATTTCAGGCTGTGCTGAGGATGGTATTTGAAAGCCTTGCCTTCAGTACCGAGTGGGTAGGGGGTGGCACTCTCACAGTCTCTTAAAGGAGCTGACAGGAGCAACTTCTGAGAGTTAAGGGCTGGGATGGGAAGATCATTGGCAAGTAGGGGGCTTGCAGGTCAGGGGTAAGTAGTTTTGAGTAACTTCAGTGTTATTCTGCATGTGTGCTTGGGTGAGGCCGGAGAGAGAAGGTCAGTTCAGGGAAAAGGCTGGAAGCCAGAGAACTGCTGAGCCAGGAGAAAGTCCTCAAGGTAATGGGGCCGCAGCAAGCCCGGCTCTCCAGAGGCCCCCACCTGATAGTCCTCCCCGTGCAGCATGGGTCTCCAGCATTTGGCACCGCAGAACAGATGGCTGTGCTGTCGAATTGCCCACACAGCAGTTCCTTGCGGTCAGGAGACTTGTCAAAGTCCTGCCTCAGCGGCTGTGGGCGGGGCTCTGGGGGCCTGGGTCTTTCCTAAAGAGGAAAGGCCAGCAGGTAGGAGGTTAGCAGAGCCTCACAGGCCCGGGGAGGACAGTTGTGCCCGGGCCATGCAAGGACAGATTCCCGTTCCCACCACAAGCCAGGTTTCCCCATGGCACTTGCTGCTACAGACCTCCATTAGGACGAAACTGAGTCGTCCTGCACGTGGTACCCCCCTGCTCTGCCGCCCAGGAGATCCCAGTTCAGAAGCCCCCCTGCTTGCTGTTCCTTTGAAAAGTTGTGCTGGCTGTGCAGGAACCAGGGCAGGGGAGGAGGAGACCTGCTTGCTCCCCAGGCCTCGGAGGGACAACAGGAGAATCTGGGTCCTTGTCATGCAGAATGTGAAGCTGGATTGTCCTGCCTCGGCCATTTGCCTTTGCTAACGCTGCGTTCTCCAGAGAGAGCATTCTTCGGGTCACCTCTCAAGTTCTGGCCACCAAAACTAATCCAGAGTGACAGAGGTAAAAATAGGGTTACCTTTCGAGTGCAAGAATGACAGGGAGGATTCTAGAGCGCTGATGTCCTATTCTTGATCTGGCGGCGGGGGGCTATGGGTGTGTACTATGTGTAAAAATTCATCAAACTGAATATGTAAAATGATGCCACTGCTTTGGAAAACAGTTTGGCAGTTACTCAAAAATGTAACATGGAGGCTGGGTGCAGTGGCTTATGCCTTTAATCATAGCACTTTGGGAGGCCGAGGCGGGTGGATCACCTGAGGTCAGGAGTTCGAGATCAGCCTGGCCAACACCGTGAAATCCTGTCTCTACTAAAAATACAAAAATTACCTGGGATTGGTTGTGCGTGCCTGTGGTCCCAGCTACTTGGGAGGCTGAGGCAGGAGAATCACTTGAACCCAGAAGGCAGAGGTTGCAGTAAGCCCAGATCACGCCACTGCACTCCAGCCTGGGCGACAGAGCGAAACTGTGTCTCATAAAAAAAAAAAAAGTAACATGGACTTACTGTAGGACCAAAAAATTCCATTCCTATATAAACACAAAAAAACTGAAAATACATGTCCACACAAAAACGTGTGCCTGAATGTTCAAAGCAGCATTATTCATAACAGCCAAAACGTGGAAACAGCTCAAACGTCCATCAGCTGATGATGAATGGACACCTGAAATGTGGTATATCCACACAATAAATGGAGTGCTGATGCATGCTACAGCATGCACAAACCTTGAAAACAGGCCATGATAGAGGAACTAAAATTTGAGGACACTTTCGTCAGATAAAAGAACGGAAAGCTCCTGACATCAGAGTGAGGTCTCCGAATACCATTTCTCGTTAGAGGAATCAGAGCCCCTTGGGGAAATAGATGATTCTAAATTTGGGCAGAAAATGTACAAAATAAGGGTTGTGTCTAAAGGATTCCGAAGTCAACTACCAGAGAGTCCCACTGGCCAAAATGGAGCCGCTTGGGCAGTCATGCAACAAATTGAAGCACATGAAATGTGTTAAAATCCATGCATTCATAATGACACTAAAAACAAAGGTCTCATTGTTTACTGTTGGAGGATGCTTGGAAACCAATTCATTAGTTTGAAATTGGTAAATAAAGGGAAGTAATCGAGCAGTTATCTTAGGTGTCAACTAATAGATAAATAATAATATCTGATTCTAGTATTCTTCCTTCACTTATAAACTGGAATACATCTATGAAAGAGGAATGCTAGAATCACATATCACTAATTTGAAATGTTTAGTGAGCCGAAAGATTCAAGCATTGATCATCTGTAGTATCTAATACTGTGGAAAAAGACAACCAGACATCTTTTGCTTCCTGTTTGAAGAATATCCCACCACTAAAATCAAACTTGAATCTGATTAAGCTCTACATCCAAGTACCAATTTATAGGGAAGGAAGGGACAGACAGCATGTTAAACTACATGGTATGCAGGTAGCCAGCAATATTTAGACTGTGAACAAATTTACAGGATAAACAACAGTATCTTCAACAAATAAACTGCAAAATAAAAAAGATGGAGGAGGCTGGGTGCAGTGGCTCATGCATGTAATCCTAGCACTTTGGGAGGCTGAGGTGGGTGGCTCACCTGAGGTCAAGAGTTCGAGACCAGCCTGGCCAACAGGGTGACACCTCGTCTATACTAAAAATACAAAAATTAGCTGAGCTTGGTGGCACGTGCCTGTAATCCCGGTTACTTGGGAGGCTGAGGCAGGAGAATTGCTGGAACCTGGGAGGTAGAGGCTACAGTGAGCCAAGGTGGAGCCACTGCACTCCAGCCTGAGCCACATGCAAGACCCCATCTCAAAAAAAAAAAAAAAAACAAAGGAGAGGTAACCTATAGACTAAAACAGACTAAAAGGTTATATCAGCCAGTTTCAACATCTGCATCTCATTTGTAACCTGATTCAAATTCTTTTTTTTTTTTTGAGTTGGAGTTTCACTCTTGTCGCCCAGGCTGGAGTGCAGCGGCGCAATCTCAGCTCACTCCTCTGCCTCGGGTGTTCAAGTGATTCCCCTGCCTCAGCCTCCCAAATAACTGGGATTATAGGTGCTCACCACCACACCCAGCTAATTTTGCATTTTTTGTAGAGATAGGGTTTCACCATGTTGGCCAGGCTGGTCTCGAACTCCTGACCTCAGATGATCTGCCCACCTCGGCCTCCCAAAGTGCTGGGGTTACAGGCATGAGCCTCCGTGCCCAGCTCAAATTGTTTTTTAAAAATTCATGTAGGACAGTTTTGAGACAATTGGGAAATTTAAATTCTAGGAATTATTGCTAATTACTTTTGTGTGTAACAGAATAGTGGTTATGATACACAAGAAGTTCTTTTTGAGTGATTTGGTAAAACATTCACAGATGAAATAGTGTGATATCTGGTATTTGATTCAAAATAATAGAAGATGAACTAAACGGGTGTGGGGATGGGGCTGGTCTGGCGATTGTTGGGGCAGGACAGTGGGTAAGTTTGTAGTAATTCATGTACTATTCTGTCTACTTTTGTGTATGTTCAAGTGTCCAAAGTTAATAAAGCTAAAACAAAAATATATAGAGATCAAAAAACATATATGATGTATAACAAAGTAATTCTCCAGAGAAACAAATATAAACAAAATGAAACAGACTGAGAATCCATAATTATGTAAGAACAAGATCTTTGTCACCTCATCTCAGCCAATTTTTCCATAACTAGGTTTTTTGGTAATGTGTGTGTTGAGAGTCTCAACTCATAGTCCAGAGTATTAAGCAAAAACTTAAAAATTACTAAAACCCAAACAGAAAGAGTTGGATGCAGAAAAAAATATGGAAGATTTTGGGTCAGAAATGAGCAAGCGTTCACACCAGAAGGTCCTCTGCTGAAGGCACGAGCCAGGCTGCAGATGTGCTGGTGACTGAGTTGAACATGAAAATAGCATGTCTGCCTAGCGTCCTCATCCCTCACAGAATTGGATGGCGGAGCCCTAGTTCTCAGGACCATTGAATATTAAAACCACCTGGGGGCTGGGCACAGTGGCACACGCCTGTGATCCCAGCACTTTGGGAGGCCAACTTGGGTGGATTGCTTGAATTCAGGAGTTCAAGACCAGCCTGGGCAAGATGGGGAAAACCCTATCTGTACAAAACAAACAAACATCCCACCTGGGGAGCTCTGACAGCATACAGATGCCCAGGCCCATCCTGGAACAATTAAATCAAGATCTCTGCAGGAAGGAGGCCTGGGGCTTCTGTGGTTTCAAATGCTCCCCAGGTGATTCTAACCTGTAGCTAGAGTTGAGACTCGTGGTGTTAGGGCAGGCAAGGTTGGGATTAAGCTGGTGTGCCCACATTTAAAACAGCTGGGTGAACGAGCTGGGAAAGGTGGCCGCCATGGTTGGGTAAATGACAAATTGAGTTGATAGGTGAGACACTGGGTGTCACCTTCGGTCTGTTTGCTGTGAGTCACCTGAGGTCATTTGGAGCCACTGTTTCCAATCTGAGTCACTTCTCTCTGGGACTCTGGGGTGTGGCTGAGATCCTAGGAGGCCAGAGGTAGAATGCTTTGGACTGAGCTGTGGGGTCCTATGGCTTGCAGGCCTTGGCAAGTGTGTATCAAGTAAAAGGGTAAACAGTTTAGCTGGTCAGCAGACGCCACTGTCTGGATAAAGCTTGAGAAGGAAAAGCCGTGGGGTGCACAAAGATTGGCCTCCTGCTTTATGCTGGGCTGTGAGTCAACCCAAAGTAACACCCAGCAGCTGAACAGGCAGTGCCAAGCCCAGATTCCATCTCCACGGCAATGAGATTCCTCCCCCAGGATCTGCGTCTAGTGCTGAATAGTGACTTTCATCCCTGCCACAGCAGAAAGTCAAACTGGCTAATTGGCAGGGAACAGAGAGATTTAAAGCAAACGCGTCAGGAGTCACTGATCCCTGGCAACCAGGGGGAGGGAGAGACACGTAGTTTCTAAGCAATCACGACATGTTACAGGAAACTGTGATTCAAGTTTCCCAAATTCTATTCTCAGGTATTAGCTGTGGCACACAGCAAGGCCCCCTCCCTGCAACTTCCTTGCCCGTTGGGTGGGTGGGAGGGACGGCTCCTTATCTGGGATGAGTACTGCTTAACCTTTTACCTGTTCAGCTGGAGCCGATCACTTCCAGGCCATCTTGGCCCAGAGGGAAGGCACCTGCGCCCAACACGGGGTTTGTGACTGAGCTGGCCTTGCGTCATGCCTTCCTTCTGCTCCAGGTGTGACCTGCCCTTTCACCTCTTTGCCTGAGCCCCACCAGTTTTACCAGTTCTGACCACTGACCAGCCCACCACTGCTCACAGCACCCCAGCATTGGGGTTCCTCTTGCTTGGTGTCTTTCAGAAACTTCCCTTCTCAGGTGTGGCCTGGGATCTCTGCTTCTCTGGCTCTGGCCCCATAGATCCCAGCCGCACTTATCTGCTGCCAGAAAATGAGAAGGCAAGGCTCTGTAACCAGTCAATTGGCCATCTGGCCAAGGAGATACTGAAGACTCATAAAGAGCTTCGAGAGAGACGTGTTTAGGAAGCAGGATCCGTAGGAGGCAGAGTGCTCCGGCTGTGACCGGGAAATCCAGGGGCTATGGACTAAGGACTGTTTCTGAAAGAGGTGGGGCTAGGATGAGGTGAGAAGGACGAGCATGATATTAATTTGGCGGTGGGAAGTGGTGGGATAGGGTGGCTGGGTGCATGGGGACCAGAAAAGAGGCATGAGTGAGTGTGTGCTGAGAACACTCATGGGTAGGGTGATACCCCAAATACTTAACCCCGGACCCTCACTCACCAGAGCCTGTGCCAGGAAGAACCCTTAGCTGCTGGGTTGTGGGGACACCTGGCCAGTCCTAGTAAAGGACCAGAGAATGATGGGCAGGTAGCCACGGGGTCGGGGGTCAGGGCTCAGGGCAGCAGCTGTTCACCAACCAGTATGGAAGTGGTTCAATATTTTATTAACCATAAAGGACCCTAGAGTGTGCACTAACGGAATCCCTGCTGCAAACTCAGCATGCCACTGCAGTGAGAGCTCTTGGTAGAAGCGACAGAGCTGACCTGGCTGACTCGTGCAGGAAATGGACATGGGGATGGTGCAGAACTTAGCAGTGGGAAGGCTGGAGAACCGCACTGGGGAAATGGGCAGGTATGAAGGCAGGCTGGCAGCAGAAGATGTAGGTGCGGCCAAGCTGTAGCGACGCTGTGGTTAGGGTACCGTCACGGGACTGCTGCCACAGGACGTGGGATGCCCCTCTCACAGATGGTCTCCTGGCCTAGCTGCCATGGCCAAAAATAAGTTCTCTTCTGTCCCTGCACCTTAGCCTTCAAAGCCCCAGTGGGCTGGGTGGGTAGGAAGGCTGCAAGCTCTGCAGGGGTAGGGGACAAGGGGGACACCTGGTTCCTTCCATTTCCAGAGGGGCTGATGGATTCCTGCCAAAAGGCACCGAGGATTCCTCCCAAATAGAGTAGGTGCTGGAAGCTGGACAGCCAAAACAAGCAAACCAATAGCACCAAATGCCCATCTGATATTGGGGAAGCAATTGTGTTGATAGAAACAGTGGAATGAGCTAGTTTTGTCTTTAAACCTAGGAAATAAGGCCAGGTGCGGTGGCTCACACCTGTAATCCCAGCACTTTGTGGGGCTGAGTTGGGTGGATCACTTGAGGTCAGGAGTTCAAGACCAGCCTGGCCAACATGGTGAAACCCAGTCTCTACTAAAAACCAAAAAATTAGCTGGGTGTGGCGGTGGGTGCCTGTAATCCCAGATACTTGGGAGGCGGAGGCTGAGGCTGAGGCTGAGGCAGAGGCAGGAGAATCGCTTGAACCTGGGAAGCAGAGGTTGCAGTGAGCTGAGATCACGCCACTGTACTCCAGCCTGGGCAGAGGGAGACTCCATCTCAAAACAGAAACAAAAACAAACAAAAAACACCAAAAAAAAAAAAAAAATCTAGGAAATAGATGAATAACATCACCTCCCAGGTGAATAAGAGAGCAAAAGACTTTGTGGGTTCATCCTCCTATTCCTCAGGGGAACCATATCCAAATGAGACATGTACACAGGCAACACCTGCAGGGGTGGGGGGTTAGGAGCTACGTTCTACATAGACATTCAAAACTGTCTCAGTTCAGACCCTCCACAGGACTGCAGCTCCTATCTCATGCAGAGAGGGTGGGGTGACTGCATCAGAGGTCCTGTCAGAACTTGTGAGATGCAGTGAAATTTGACTGTGGCTGGTGGGTGAAGGGAGGTTTGATAGAAACAGAATGGCCCGTGCATATCCTCTGGGGACCCACAAACACCCTGAAATTGTATGCAAAATGTTGCGTGTGTGCACATGTACTTTTTCTGGAACAAGGTGAGAGCTTTTATTGAATCCTTAAACGAAAACAAGCACTGCTCCAGAACAACATTTCCTAAACACTCTCATTACCTGATACCCCAAGGCTTCACAGCATGCTCGAAAGTATCCATTTCTGTCCTCACCGTTCACGTGCAGCTCTTAATCCCACTTCCTAGCCTTCTACCCTCTTCTCCTGTCTCCTCTCCATGGTTAACACTCAAGCCCCAAACGCTCCTCCTTGCCACCCAGGGCCTGAGTCATACATCTATCTGCTGAACTAAACATCTCTACTTGGATGTTTAAAAGGCACCTCAGCCTGAATTCCTTCCAACCAGAACTCTTGATTCACACCCCCACGGAAAAACCCCATTCCTCCCACGAGCTCATCTATCTCAGTTCATGACATTCCTCTTTCTGTAAAGCTGGGGAAGTGTGCAGTGGTGAAGCGCTGGGCCCAAATCCTAGCTTTTCCATTTGCTAAGGGTGCAAACTGACTCAACCCTCTGGGGCTCAATTACCTCTTCTGTAAAATGTGGGACATACTAAGGCCTAGTTCATAGGAGTGTTAAGAAATCTAAACAGCTTAAAATATATGAAAGGTAGGCCAGGTGCAGTGGTTCACGCCTATAATCCCAGTACTTTGGGAGGCTGAAGTGGGAGGATCACGAGGTCAGGAGATCGAGACCATCCTGACTAACATGGTGAAATTCTGTTTCTACTAAAAATACAAAAAATTAGCTGGGCGTGGTGGTGTGCACCTGTGGTCCCAGCTACTCGGGAGGCTGAGGCAGGAGAATCACTTGAACCTAGGATGCGGAGGTTGCAGTGAGCCAAAACTGTGTCACTGCACTCCGGCCTGGGTGACACAGTGAGACTCCATCTCAAAAATAAATAAAAAATAAATAGATAAATAAGTAAATAAATGGTTTAGAGGAGTGTCGGGCTAACTGTATTAGCCACTGTTGTTCCTGTTCTTCCAGTTGCTCGGACAAATCCTAAGAATGATGCTTATTTCTCTCTTTCCCTCATGCACCACGCCCAAGCCCATCAGCAATTCCTGTCCATTCCACCTTCAGATCCCAAATCTGACCTCCTCTCCCCATTTCTATTGCTACCAGACTCACCTGGGCAGCACGGTCACTTGTGGTGGTCTCCTAACTGTCTCCCTGTTTCCACCATGGCCATCTTCCCCACACAGCTCTCCAGGTGGCAGCCAGTGAGATCTTTCAAAACCATAGGTCACGTCATTGCCCTCCTGTCAGACTCAAGCCCATCATAGCCTTTGCTATGCTGAGAGGCCCGTGCCCTCCGCCTGCGCCCTCCAAATGCCTCTCCCACCACTCCCCTCCCTCCCTTTACTCTGGCCACTCTGAACGTCATTGGTCCTCCTTCAGCCCTCTTGAGCCCTCTGACCAGAGTAAGGCCAGAGCGGAGGCTACAGCTGGAGGCAGAGGCTTTGGCCTGGGCTGCAGAGGGGAAACTCCTCTGGGTGGGAGGGGACACTGGGTAGCCTTGAAGTGAATACCTTGTGTAAGGAAGTAAAAATAAATAGAGAAACAAATAAATGGATTAATTTTGCTTCTTTCCAGGGACCTGATTTTCTTTCTTTCTGAGACAGAGTCTCCCTCTGTCACCCAGGCTGGAGTGCAGTGGCGTGATCTCCGCTCCAGCCTGGGTGACAGAGGGAGATCACGGTACCTTCCACCTCCCAGGTTGAAGCAATTCTCCTACCTCAGCCTCCCGAGTAGCTGGGACTACAGGCGCGCGCCACCGCGCCCAGCTTTTTTGTGTTTTTGGTAGAGATGGGGTTTCACCATGTTAGCCAGACTGGTCTCGAACTCTTGACCTCAGGCAATCCGCCAGCCTCAGCCTCCCAAAGTGCTGGGATTACAGGCGTGAGCCACCACGCCCGGTCCAGAGACCTGATTTTCTACAAGTGACGCTCCAAGAGGCTTCTACACCCCCGCAGGGAGGCAAGCCGCGTTTTGAGGCGGCCTGGCAGGGTGGAGGGGCAGACCTGGCCAGCTGGAGGTGCTCTGCCCTGATGGCGTTCCCACTCCCACCTCATTAGCAGGGCGCCGGGGAGGCTGGAGGGCTGCGGGTGTTCTATTCCCACCCGGCTTGCAGCGCAAGGAGGGGAAACGCCTAACACCCTCCCCTTCTTCCCAGCCCCACTTCCTTTTTCTGCTCCCACAGGTGGAAGTCACCAGCGGAAACAACCCTTCACCGTGTGGAGGGCTGGGAGAGAGGAGCCACGAGGGCCCCGGGAGACACCCAGGCGGCAGGTAGGGGACGGGGCCAGTCTCCCTTCCGGCTTCAGGGACCAGAGGGTGAAGGGCAAGGGGAGCCCAGGGAATGAACGAGTGCCCCCGAGTAATGTTTAACCCAGCACTCCGAGACTCCGACTGGTCACGGCCCTGCAGACCCCCAGGTCAGCACACCAGGGGGAACAGAAAGTGCCATTGAAAGGTCGGACGTCACCGTCTTCGTCAGCACTCGTCGAATTACGACCGAGGCGGTTTCTCCTTTTGCTGAGACTTGACTCACTCCCAGCAGAGGGACGATAGCGGCCTCGTCCCGAGCGTTTATCCGGTTACAGGCGTCGTTCTCGGTCTCCCGAGTGTCCCGCGCCCCCGCGCAGGGAGGGAGCGCAGTTCCCGGCACGCCCGCTGGGTGGCGCTGGCGCCGCGCCTTGTCCCGGGCTGAGGGAACACCGCGCGGCCCAGTCCTCGGCCGGACGCCCCAGCGCTCCCGCCCGGCCCCGCGCGCTACCGCCGCCGTCTCTCCTCGGCTTCCTCTTGCTTTCCAGTAACTCTCCTTCTGGGGGAAACGCTTCTCAGGGAGCAGGCTCGGAGCCCACCGGGCTGGCCTCGGACTGGGTGGGGGTAAGGACGGGTGGTGGCGCTCGCGCCGAGCGAAGGGAAGGGCCGGGCGGTCGGTGGTCAGGGCCCGGCTGCGGCCGCCGTCGGGTGAGCGGCCCACCCCCGAGCTCTGCGGCCTCACGGCTCTCCAGCAGATGCTGGGCGGGGAGGTGTGGGGAGGGGCTTCCCGGGCGGGGCCTCAGGAGGGGAATGGAGTGTGCAGCGGGGAGGGGAGGCGGGGAGCGCCTGGCGGGCGGGGGCGGGGCCTGCAGGCACTGGGCGGCGCCCTCCCGCCGCCTCCTCTCCCGTCAGGTGCCTGGCCTGGCTCTGCCTCCCCTCCCGAGCTTCGCCGATCCTGGCAGGAGCCGCCCCTTTCTCCAAACTTGGGACTTGACCCTTCTTCCACACCCGGGCAGGGAATCATTTGCCCAGTTCGAATTTGATTTTCTGCTTGTGAGAGGAGAAACCAGTGACAGTGTCGCCTGGTCACTGTCGGGGAAGCCGAGACGTAGACCTGGAAGCCTTGGGTACAGCTGTGGAGCGTGCATGCTAAGGCATACCACCGGTTTCTGCTGCTTTGGCACAGCCACGGGGCACCTAGGATGCTGCTCTGCATGCAGTAGGGACCTAATCCATGCACCCTCTGACGGTGTTGGAGGGAGGAGGCCCAGGAATCTGCATTTTGTTTTTGTTTTGTTTTTTTCTGAGAGTCTTGCTTTGTTTCCCCGGCTGGAGTTTAGTGGCCCGATCTGTGTTCACTGTAACCTCCCTCTCCCCGGTTCAAGCGAGTCTCCTGCCTCAGCCTCCCAAGTAGCTGGGACTACAGGTGCAGGACACCAGGGCTGGCTAAGTTTTGTATTTTTAGTAGAGATGGGGTTTCACCATGTTGGCCAGGCAGGTCTTGAACTCCTGACCTCAGGTGATCTGCCCACCTTGGCCTCCCAAAGTGCTGGGATTACAGGTGTGAGCCACCGCGCCCAGGCTGTTTTGTTTTCTTAAATGCAGAAGTTCTGATTCGAGCCTGAACCTACCACTTCCATTCCCAATCCTCTGAGCTTCATGAGCTCCACATATAGGGCTGTTAATCACAATTTCTTTAATTCTTTATACCTTTCATGGAATTACAGCGGCAGATGTTCTTTTTGGAAAAATGTTAGAAAAAAGCCTACATGTCTTTATCTATTGGAAGAACTTAAAAACAGTATTTCTCTAGGGTTTATTTTCCCTCACGAATCACAGCCTTCTCAAAATAAAAGATTAGCGAATAAATTATACTGAAAGTCTTCAGTTGGATATTTTATTATTGCTTTCTTTAAAGTCATGTTTAGTAATTGCCTTGACAATGTAAGGAATGATATTTGTGAGGGTGAGTCAACAACACCTTCCCTGTTGGAGTCTGCCCTGTAATAACCCCGTGGGCTGGATCCCAGCACCGGGAAGGAGTCATCATGGAACGTTAATAAGGAGGAAGGCTGGTGCTGGCGCCTGGAACACTTCAGAGACAGAAAGCAGTGACTAGGCCAGACAGGCCCGTTGCTTTTGCTCTTTGAGATAGAAGTGAGAAATAGAAAATGGTCTCTCTGTCTTCTCAGCAAATACAGCCTATGCTCAGAATTTTCTTGACTTCCCATCCCTGAGATGCCAGCTGCCCAGGTCCATAGAGTCAGGGCAAGTGACAAACTGTCATTCGTAAGAGTTCAAGAAAATGAATGTTCTCTCAGTTCTGTGAGGGCCAGTGGGTTCCAGGAGAGATGAGACAACTTGGTGAGGGTCCTAACTGAGCTCCTGATGCATTTAGAAGCCTCTGGATGGCTGAGGGGTGCACTCCAGCTGTGCTGGAAAAATTATATTTTGAAGTTAAATCTAGTAGTGTTTTTTCCAATGTTTACTAGGCCTCAGGAAAAAGATAATACATTTCCTTCTTTGTTCAGAGGCTGCTCAACTTGCTGGAATCATCTCTGCTATGGCTTTATTTTCCAAGAGAGAACTTGCTCTGTGGCAGCCCCGGGCTCTCTGGGGACCCCACAGGCTGTGCAGATCCCCTGCCCTAGAACCATACAAGGAGAAGGCAGAAGCACACTCACTCTTCTGGGTCTGGGACAGCTGCTGAGCTCCAGGACACTGACTCTTCATGTTGATTTTGACAACCTACTAAGTGCCAGCTGACCCAGTTCCACTTCTTAAACTTTCCCATGATTGCCGTGAGGGGTCTGTGATATTGCTATTTGCAGGCAAAGAAGGTGAGATTGAGGGAGGCTGAAAGACTTGGCCCCAAGTCACAATGCCTCGCTGAATGTGGTGCTGCCCACCTGGATATCCTGGGTGCCTCGACATCAACAGCTCTCGGCAAGTGAGTGGGCAATGAAGGATGGACGAAGGACATCAGGGAGCAAGCCCAGCTGCTGTGACTCACAGTCTCAACTCCGCCACATCACAGCTTGTGCAGTTGGAAACCCAGAACAGTGATCTTCAGTCTTTTCATCAAAGGGCCAAGAAATCTATGTCCCCACCTTCTCTGCTTCAATTCTGGTGCTGCTTAAGCCAATGATCATTTCATGCCCTATATCAAAAAATAAACTCTACAGTTGCAAATGTCAACATTACATAGAACAGGATCTGGCCCACAGGTAAGAGAAGTACCTACAGGAGAGCTGCATGGAGCCGTGGGTGCATTTCCTGTTACCACTGGGGCATCCCAGAATGGTGACAAAGTCAGAGAAAACTAAGACCTTCCCACTGTGATTTGTTACTTGTCATAAAACCAAGCAAATGACTGAGGGGACAATTATAGGGCAAATGTGGAAGGCCTGGAGAAAGGGCCTGTATTGTGTAGACAAAATCCAAAGCAGCTTGTTTCAGACAAAACATTTTGCTTTGGAAACTTCTGTAATTTCCATGGTCCTTGAATATGGGAGAGATCATCTGAAAATTTTAGAGGCCATTAAAGTAACTGTGGCAGAGGCAAGGCATGGGAGTGGTGATCTTTAAGGAGTTTGTCTTTAGTTTGAGGGCCACATAAAAAGGAGGTGGGCAGAAAACTGAGGTCTCCCCAGAGCAGCTTTCCAGACAAAAAGTTTAAAAAAATGACCAAGAAAATATGTGATATAACTGACAATACCATGAAATGAAAAGTTTATCATAAATTCTAATAAAAACTACAATGGACTGGGCTCGGTGGCTCATCCCTGTCATGGCAGCAGTTTGGGAGGAGGAGGCAGGAGGACTGCTTGAGGCCTGGAGTTTAACACCAGCCTGGACAACAAAGTGAGACCCTATCTGTATTTTAAAAATATACTTTAGAAGGAGGGTGAACAGAGGCAGGGCAGGGCACTGCCCCACCTGGGAAGTGCAACTGACCAGAGGATTGGGGACTTTATCCCTTCAGCACCCGGTTCAGTCAATTTGTCAAAACTCCCATGACCTTTGCAACCCACAGTCCAAAAGAATGCCACTAGGCTGAAAAGTGTCATGAGTCATCAACACAGATCTGAATGACAACTCTGGCCAGCCTGGCACCACGAGTTGTTGGCACAGATTGGGGTGGAAGTTTTGACTAGCACAGAGAATTCCTGCGGGATGGATCTACCTGTCCCTCAGAAAGAGGGAGAGCTGAAAGCAGGGAGACAGGTAATACGGCTTGGTAGGTCCCACCCTCACAAAGACCAGCAAACTGAAGCCTCTCTTGAGAGTTTTGCAGTCAGCACATCAGTTCAAGCGTGATCTGGGATGATTGAGCTTGGTGGGGGGAAGGGTGTCCGCCATTGCGAAGGTGGGTCTAATCTCATCTGCTTAAATAAAAGCCAGAGGAAGCCTACACGGCAGCTGGGCTGAGTCCGAGGCAGCCAAGGAGTGCCTCTGCAGGCAGACAAGGGACAGACTGCCTCCTCAAGTGGTTTCCTGACCCCTGTATAACCAAAAAAATGCCTTATACAGGAGAGCTCTGGATGACACCTGGTGGGTACCCTTCTGGGATGAAGCTACCAGAGGAAAAATCAGATAGCGATCCTCACTGCTTTGCAGCCCCCACGAGTGATTCCCAGGCAAGCAAGATCTGGAGTGGACCTCCAGCAGTCCTACAGCAGAGGGGCCTGACTGTTAGAAGGAAAATGAAAAAACAGAAAGAAATAACTTCATCATCAACAAAAAGGGCATCCACTCAGAGACCCCATCCCAAAGTCACCAACTACAAAGACCACAGGTAGATAAATCCACAAAGATGGGAAGAAACCAGTGCAAAAAGGTTGAAAACA
>CAUYNB010024727.1:0-19556 GCA_963574225.1 Lagothrix lagotricha
TGTGTAGTCTATTCTATTCCACAGAAGATCTATTCTTCTCTATTCTGTAGAACATCTAGACTATTCTCTTCTAAAGAGCATCTTGTCTATTCTCTTCTATAGAACATCTTGTCTATTCTATTCTATAGAACATTTAGTCTGTTCTGTTCTATACGTCATCTAGTCTATTTCATTCTATAGAACGTCTATTCCATGCAAAATCTAGTCTATTCTTTTCTATAGAACGTCTTGTCTATTCTATTCCATAGAGCATCTCTTCTCCCCTATTCCATAGAACATCTATTCTATTCTATTGTATTCTATTGTATTCTATTCTATTCTATTCTATAAAACATAGTGTCTATTCATTCTATAGAACATTTTGTCTGTTCTCTACTATAGAACTTATTGCCTATTCTATAGAGCATGTAGTCTATACTACTCTATATAACATCTAGGCTATTCAATTCCATAGACCATCTATTCTATTCTATTCTATTCTATTCTATTCTATTCTATTCTATTCTATTCTATCCTATAGAGCATCTTGTCTATTTAATTCTATAGAACATCCAGTCTAATCTATTATATAGAACATCCAACCTATTGAATTCTATAGAACGTCCAGTCTATTCTATTCTGTGGAACATCTATTCTCTAGTACATCTATTTCAATCTAGTCTATAGAACATCTCTCCTCTTACGTTCTTTAGAACATCTTTTCTATTCTATCGAACATCTCTTCAATACTATTCTGTGGAACTTCCAGTCTATTCTATTACATGGAACTTCTATTCTATTCTATTCTATAGATCATCTTGTCTGTTTTATTCTATACAACATCAATTATTTTCTATTCTACAGAACATGTATCCTATTGTATCCTACAGAACACCTATTCTATTCTATTCTATTCCATAGAACTTCTAGTCTGTAGAACATCAAGTCTCTTGTATTCTATAGAACAGTCAGTATCTTCTATTCTATGGAACATCTATTCTATAGAACATGCATTGTATTCTATTCTATAAAACATCTTGTCTATTCTATTCTATGGAACATCTAGTCTATTTCATTCTATAGAACATCTATTCCATGCAAGATCTAGTCTATTTTTTTCTATCGAACGTCTTGTCTATTCCATTCCATAGAGCATCCCTTCTCCCCTATTCCATAGAACAACTATTCTATTCTACTCTATTCTATTCTTTAGAACATAGCGTCTATTCATTCTATAAAACATTTTGTCAGTTCTCTACTATAGAACATATTGCCTATTCTATAAAACATCTAGTCTATTCTACTCTATAGGACATCTAGGCTATTCAATTCCATTGAACATCTATACTATTCTATCCTATAGAGCATCTTGTCTATTCAATTCTATGGAACATCTGGTCTAATGTATTATGTAGAACATCCAACCTATTGTATTCTATAGAACATCCAGTCTATTCTATTCTGTGGAACATCTATTCTATTCTATTCCATAGAACATCTATTCTCTAGAACCTCTATTCTATATAACTTCTATTTTATTCTAGTCTATAGAACATCTATCCTCTTCTGTTCTTTAGAACATCTGTTCTATTCTGTCGAACATCTATTCGATACTATTGTGTGGAACTTCTAGTCTATTCTATTCCATGGAACTTCTATTCTATTCTATTCTATTCTATAGAATGTCTAGTCTGTAGAACATCAAGTCTCTTCTGTTCTATACAACATTCAGTATCTTCTATTCTATAGAACATCTATTCTATAGAACATCCATTGTATTCTATTCTATAGAACATCTTGTCTATCCTATTCTATGGAACATCTAGTCTTTTCTATTCTATAAAACATTTACTCCATTGAAGATCTAGTCTATTCTATAAAACATTTATTCTATTCTATTCTATAGATCATCCAGCCTATTCCATTCTATGCATCACCAAGTCTATTCTATTCTATACAACATCCAGCCTATTGTATTCTATCAATCATCTAGTCTATTCTTTTCCATAGAACATCTATTCTATAGAACATCTAGTCTTTTCTATTCTATAGAACACCGAGTCTATTCTATTCTGTAGAACATCTTGTCTCTTGAATCCTATAGACCATCTAGACTCATCTCTTCTATATAACATCCAATCTATTGAATTCTATAGAACATCGAGTCTATTCTATTCTATAGAAAACATTATCCAATCTATTCCCTAGAACATGTATTATATGGAATATGTCTTCTATTTTTTTCTACAGAATATCTAGTCTATTCTAATTTATAGAAGATCTATTCTTCTCTATTCTGTAGAGCATCTAGACTATTCTATTCTTTAGAGCACCTAGTCTATTCTATTCTATAGAACATCCAGTCTATTCTATTCTATAGAACATCTATTGTATACTATTCTATATAACATCTATTGTATTCTATTCTATAGTACATGTAGTCAATTCTATTCTATAGAATACATATTCTGTTCTATTCCGTAAAACATGTTGTCTCTTCTATTCAATAGAATACCTATTTTATTCTATTCCATGAAACATATTGTTTCTTCTATTCTATAAATCCTCAAATCTATAGAACATCTAGTATATTCTACTTTTTAGAACATCTAACATCTTCTGTGCTATAGAACATATATTCTATTCTATAAAACATCTATTCTATTTTATTCAATAGAATATCTATTCTATTCTGTTCCATGGAACTTCTATTCTATTCTATAGAATATCTTGTCTATTCTATTCAATAGAACATCAAATTTTTTTTTGTATAGAACAAGTTTTCCTTCGTATACTATAGAACATCTTGTCTATTGTATTCTACAGAACATCTAATCAATAGAACATCAAGTCTATTCTATTCTACAGAACATCTAGTCTATTCTATTATGTAGAACATCTATTTTTTAGAACACCCAGTCTATTCTATTTTATGGAACATCTTTTTATTCCATTCTATAGAACATCTACTGTATTCTATGCTGTAGAACATCTTGCCTATCGTATTTTTTGAACATCTAGCCTATTCTATTCTATCGAATATCAAGGCTATTCTATTCTATAGAACATCTAGTCTAATCTGTTGTGTAGAACATCTATTCTCTTTTATTCTATGGAACATCTTGTCTCTTCCATTCTATAGAACATCTATTCTCTTCTTTATTACATCAATTCTCTTCTATTCTATAGATCATTGGTTCTATAGAATATCTAGTTTATTCTTTTCTACAGAACAGCTTATCTATTCTATTCTCTGAAATATCTATTCTCTTCTATTGTATAGAACATATATTATATTGTATAGAACATATAATCAATTCTCTTTCATAGAATATCTATTTTATTCTATTCCATAGAACATATTGTCTCTTCTATTTTATAAGACATCTATTCTGTAGAAAAACTATTCTATTCTATTCTATGGAACCTCTAAACTACTCTCTTATATAGAATATCTATTGTATTCTATTGAACATCTCTTCTATTCTTTTCTATAGATCATCTTGTCTATTCTATTTTCTGGAACGTATATTCCATTCTATTGTATTCTATTTTATAGAACATCTTTTCTATATTACCTGTACTCTTTTTTATTCTATAGATCATCTATTCTATTCTATTCTATTCTATTCTATTCTATTCTATTCTATTCTTCTATTCTATAGAACATGTAGACTATTGTATTCTATGGAACTTTTATTGTATAGGACATCTTGTCAATTCTATTCTCTAGAATATCTATCTAACTATATTCTGTAAAATATCTATTCTATAGAACCTCTAGTCTTTTCTGTTCTATACATCATCTAGTCTATTTCATTCTATAGAACATATATTCCATGCAAAATCTAGTCTAATCTTTTCTATAGAACGTCTTGTCTATTCTATTCAATAGAGCATCTCTTCTCCCCTATTCTATAGAACATCTATTCTATTCTATTCTATTCTATAGAACATAGTGTGTATTCATTCTATAAAACATTGTCTGTTCTCTACCATAGAACATATTGCCTATTCTATAGAATATCTAGTCTATTCTACTCTATGGAACTTCTAGGCTATTCAATTCCATAGAACATGTATTCTATTCTATCCTATAGAGCATCTTGTCTATTCAATTCTGTAGAACATCTAGTCTAATCTATTATATAGAACATCCAACCTATTGAATTCTATAGAACGTCCAGTCTATTATATTCTGTGGAACATCTATTCTATTCTATTCCATAGAACATCTAGTCTGTTCTCTAGAACCTCTATTGTATAGAACATCTATTTCAATGTAGTCTATAGAACATCTATTCTCTTCTTTTCTTTAGAACATCTCTTCTATTCTATTGAACATTTTTCGATACTATTCTGTGGAACTTGTAGTCTATTCTATTTCATGGAACTTCTATTCTTTTCTATTCTATTCTATTCTATTCTATTCTATTCTATTCTATTCTATTCTATAGAACCTCTTGTCTATTCTATTCTATAGAACATCAATTACTTCTTACTTCCTATTCTACAGAACGTGTAGCCTATTCTATTCTATAGAACATCTATTCTATTCTATTCTATTCTATTCTATCCTATTCTATTCTATGGAACGTCTAGTCTGTAGAACATCAAGTCTCTTCTGTTCTATAGAACATTCAGTATCTTCTATTCTATAGAACATATATTCTACAGAACATCCATTGTATTCTACTCTATAGAACATGTTATCTACTCTTTTCTATAGAACATCTAGTCTATTCTATTCCATACATAATCTAGTCTATTTCATTCTATAGAACATCTATTCCATGCAAGATCTAGACTATTTTTTTCTATAGAACGTCTTGTCTATTCTATTCCATGGAGCATCTCTTCTCCCCTATTCCATAGAACATCTATTCTATTCATTCTATTCTATTCTATAGAACATAGTGTCTATTCATTCTATAACATTTTTTTTGTTCTCTACTACAGCACATATTGCCTATTCTATAGAACATCTAGTCTATTCTACTCTATAGAACTTCTAGGCTATTCAATTCCATAGAACATCTATTCTATTCTATCCTATAGAGCATCTTGTCTATTCAATTCCATAGTACATCTAGTCTAATCTATTATAGAATATCCAATCTATTGAATTCTATGGAATATCTAGTCTATTCTATTCTGTGGAACATCTATTCTATTCTATTCCATAGAACATCTATTCTCTAGAACGTCTACTCTATAGAACATCTATTTAAATCTAGTCTATAGAACATCTATCCTCTTCTGTTCTTTAGAACATCTCTTCTGTTCTATCGAACATTTATTCGATACTATTCTGTGGAACTTCTAGTCTATTCTATTCCATGGAACTTCTATTCTATTCTATTCTATTCTATTCTATTCTATTCTATTTTATTCTATTCTATTCTACAGAACATGTAGCCTATTCGATTGTACAGAACACCTGTTCTATCCTATTCTATTCTATAGAATGTCTAGTCTGTAGAACATCAAGTCTCTTGTATTCTATAGAACATTCAGTATCTTCTATTCTATAGAACATCTATTCTATAGAACATCCATTTTATTCTATTCTATAGAACATCTTTTCTTTTCTATTCCATGGAACATCTAGTCTATTCTATTCTCTACATCATCTAGTCTATTTCATTTTATAAAACATCTATTCCATGCAAGATCTAATCCATTTTTTTCTATAGAACATCTTGTCTATTCTATTCCATAGAGCATCTTCTCCCCTATTCCATTCAACATCTATTCTATTCTATTCTATTCTATTCTATTCTATTCTATTCTATAGAACATAGTGTCTATTCATTCTATAAAACATATTGTCTGTTCTCTACTATAGAACATATTGCCTATTCTATAGAACATCTAGTCTATTCTACTCTATAGAACATCTAGGCTATTCAATTCCATAGAACATCTATTGTATTGTATCCTATAGAGCACCTTGTCTATTCAATTCTACAGAACATCTAGTCTCATCTATTATATAGAACATCCAACCTATTGAATTCTATAGAACATCCTGTCTATTATATTCTGTGGAACATCTATTCTATTCTATTCCATAGAACATCTATTCTTTTCTCTAGAACCTCTATTATATAGAACATCTATTTCAATCTAGTCTATAGAACATTTATCCTCTTCTGTTCTTTAGAACATCTCTTCTATTCTATCGAACATCTATTCGATACTATTCTGTGGATCTTCTAGTCTATTGTATTACATGGAACTTCTATTCTTTTCTATTCTATTCTATAGAACATCTTGTCTATTCTATTCTATAGAACATCAATTATTTTCTATTCTACAGAATGTGTAGCCTATTCTATTCTATAGAACATCTTTTCTATTCTATTCTATTCTATTCTATTCTATACAACGTCTGGTCTGTAGAGCATCAAGTCTCTTCTGTTCTATAGAACATTCAGTATCTTCTATTCTATAGAACATCTATTCTATAGAACATCCATTGTATTCTATTCTATAGAACATCTTGTCTATCCTATTCTATAGAACATCTAGTCTTTTCTATTCTATAGAACATTTATTCCATTGAAGATCTAGTCTATTCTATAAAACATTTATTCTATTCTATTCTATTCTATAGATCACCCAGCCTACTCCATTCTATGAATCACCAAGTCTTTTCTATTCTATAGAACATCCAGCCTATTGTATTCTGTCAATCATCTAGTCTATTCTTTTCATAGAACATCTAGTCTATTCTATTCTATAGAACACCGAGTCTATTCTATTCTGTAGAATATCTTGTCTCTTGAATACTGTAGATCATCTAGACTTATCTCATCTATAGAACATCCAAACTATTGAAGTCTATAGAATATCGAGTCTATTCTATTCTATAGAAAACATTATCTAATCTCTTCTCTAGAACATGTATTATATGGAATATGTCGCCTATTGTTTTCTACAGAATAGCTAGTCTAGTCTATTCAATAGAAGATCTTTTCTTCTCTATTCTATAGAGCATCTAGACTATTCTATACTTTATAACACCTAGTCTATTTTATTCTTTAGAACATCCATTCTATTCTATTCTATAGAATATCTATTGTATTCTATTCTATAGTACATATAGTCAATTCTATTCTATAGAATACATATTCTGTTCTATTCATAAAACATATTTTCTCTTCTATTCTATAAAATACCTATTTTATTCTATTCCATGAAACATATTGTCCCTTCTATTCTATAAATCCTCAAATCTATAGAACTTCTAGTATATTCTACTTTATAGAACATCTAACATCTATGCTATAGAACATCTATTCCATTCTGTTAAACATCTGTTCTGTTTTATTCAACAGTATATCTATTCTATTCAATTCTATGGAAGTTCTATTCTATAGAATATCTTGTCTATTGTATTCAATAGAACATCAATTTGTTTGTATAGAACAAATATTCCTTCGTATTCTATAGAACATCTTGTCTGTTGTATTCTATAGAACATCTAATCAATAGAACATCAAGTCTATTCTATTCTACAGAACATGTAGTCTATTCTATTCTGTAGAACATCTACTTTTTAGAACATCAAGTCTATTCTATTTTATGGAACATCATTTATATTCCATTCTATAGAACATCTACTGTATTCTATACTGTAGAACATCTTGCCTGTCCTGTCCTATCAAATATCAAGGCTATTCTATTCTATCGAACATCTAGTCTAATCTATTGTGTAGAACATCTATTTTCTTCTATTCTATAGAACATCTTGTCTCTTCCATTCTATAGAACATCTATTCTCTTGTTTATTACATCAATTCTCTTCTATTCTATAGATTATCTGTTCTATAGTATATCTAGTTTATTCTTTTCTACAGAACAGCTTATCTATTCTATTCTCTGAAATATCTATTCTCTTCTATTTTATAGAACATATATTCTATTGTACAGAGCATATAATCAATTCTCTTTTATAGAATATCTATTTTATTCTATTCCACAGAGCATATTGTCTCTTCTATTTTATAAGACATCTATTCTATAGAACAACTATTCTATTCTATTCTATTCTATTCTATTCTATTCTATTCTATGGAACATCTAAACTAATCTCTTATATAGAACATCTATTGTATTCTATTGGACATCTATTCTATTCTATTCTATACTACTCTATATATCATCTTGTCTATTCTATTTTCTGGAACTTCTATTCTATTCTATGCTATTGTATTCTATTCTATAGAACATCTTTTCTATTCTATAGTACCTCTACCCTTTTTTATTCTATAGATCATATATTCTATTCTATTCTTTTCTATTCTATTCTATTCTATAGAACACCTAGACTATTGCATTCTATGGAATTTCTATTCTATTGTATATGACATCTTGTCTATTCAATTCTCTAAAATATCTCTCCAATTATATTCTATAGAGTATCCATTCTACAGAACATCTAGTCTATTCTGTTCTATACATCATCTAGTCTATTTCATTCTATGGAACATCTATTCCATGCAAAATCTAGTCTATTCTTTTCTATAGAACATCCTGTCTAATCTATTCCATAGAGCATCTCTTCTCCCCTATTCCATAGAACATCTATTCTATTCTCTTCTATCCTATTCTATTCTATAAAACACAGTGTCTATTCATTCTATAGAACATTTTGTTTGTTCTTTACTATAGAACATATTGCCTATTCTATAGAACATCTAGTCTATTCTACTCTATAGAACATCTAGGCTCTTCAATTCCATAGAATATCTATTCTATTCTATCCTATAGAGCATCTTGTCTATTCAATTCTTTAGAACATCTAGTCTAATCTACTATATAGAGCATCCAACCTATTGAATTCTATAGAACCTCCAGTCTATTCTAGTCTGTGGAACATCTATTGTATTCTATTCCATAGAACATCTATTCTCTAGAACATCTATTCTCTAGAACATCTATTTAAATCTAGTCTATAGAAAATCTCTCATCTTCTGTTCTTTAGAACATCTTTTCTATTCTATCGAATATCTCTTCAATACTATTCTGTTTAGCTTCTAGTCTATTCTATTCCATGGGACTTCTATTCTATTCTATTCTATTCTATTCTATTCTATTCTATTCTATTCTGTCCTATTCTATTCTATAGAACATCTTGTCTGTTCTATTTTATAGAACATCAATTATTTTCTATTCTTCAGAACATGTAGCCTATTCTATTCTATAGAACACCTATTCTATTATATTGTATTCTATAGAACATCTAGTCTGTACAACATCAACTCTCTTGTATTCTATAGAACATTCAGTATCTTCTATTCTATAGAACATCTAGTCTGTAGAACATCAACTCTCTTGTATTCTATAGAACATTCAGTATCTTCTATTCCATAGAACATCTATTCTATAGAACATCCATTGTATTCTATTCTATAGAACACCTTGTCTATTCTATTCTATAGAACATCTAGTCTATTCTATTCTATATATCATCTAGTTTATTTCATTCTATAGAACATCTATTCCATACAAGATCTAGTCTATTTTTTCTGTAGAACGTCTTGTCCATTCTATTCCGTAGAGCTTCACTTCTCCCTATTCCATAGAACATCTTTGATATTCTATTCTATTCTGTTCTATAGAACATAGTGTCTATTCATTCTATAAATCATTTTGTCAGTTCTCTACTACAGAACATATTGCCTATTCTATAGAACATCTAGGCTATTCAATTCCATTGAACATCTATACTCTTCTATCCTATAGAGCATCTTGTCTATTCAATTCTATAGAACATCTAGTCTAATGTATTATATAGAACATCCAACCTGTTGAATTCTATAGAACATCCAGTCTATTCTATTGTGTGGAACATCTATTCTATTCTATTCCATAGAACATCTATTCTCTAGAACCTCTATTCTATAGAACTTCTATTTTAAGATAGTCTATAGAACATCTATCCTCTACTGTTCTTTAGAACATCTGTTCTATTCTATCAAACATCTATTCGATACTATTGTGTGGATCTTCTTATCTATTCTATTCCATGGAACTTTTCTATTCTATTCTATTCTATTCTATTCTATTCTATTCTATTCTATTCTATAGAACATCCTGTCCATTCTATTCTATAGAACATCAATTATTTTCTATTCTACAGAACATATAGCCTATTCAATTCTATAGAACACCTATTCTATTCTATTCTATTGTATAGAACGTCTAGTCTGTAGAACATCAAGTCTCTTGTATTCTATAGAACATTCAGTATCTTCTATTCTATAGAACATCTATTCTATAGAACATCCATTGTATTCTATTCTATGGAACATCTTGTCTATTCTATTCTATAGAACATCTATTCTATTCTATTCTATACATCATCTAGTCTTTTTCATTCTATAGAACATCTATTCCATGCAAGATCTAGTCTATTTTTTTCTATAGAACTTCTTGTCTATTCTATTCCATAGAGCATCTCTTCTCCCCTATTGCATAGAACATCTATTCTATTCTATTCTATAGAAAATAGTGTCTATTCATTCTATAAAACATTTTGTCAGTTCTCTACTATAGAACATATTGTCTATTCTGTAGATCATCTAGTCTATTCTACTCTATAGAACTTCTAGGTTATTCGATTCCATAGAACATCTATTCCATTCTGTCCTATAGAGCACCTTGTCTATTCAATTCTATAGAACATCTAGTCTAATCTATTATATAGAACATCCAACCTATTGAATTCTATAGAACATCCAGTCTATTCTATTCTGTGGAACATCTATTCTATTCTATTCCATAGAATATCTATTCTATACTCTAGAACATCTATTCTATAGAACATCTGTTTCAATCTAGTCTATAGTACATCTATCCTCTTCTTTTCTTTAGAACATCTCTTCTATTGTATCGAACATCTATTCGATTCTATCCTGTGGAACTTCTAGTCTATTCTATTCCATGGAACATCTATTCTTTTCTATTGTATTCTATTCTATTCTATAGAACATCTTGTCTATTCTATTCTATAGAACATCAATTATTTTCTATTCTACAGAACGTTTAGCCAATTCTTTTCTATAAAACATCTATTCTATTCTATTCTATTCTATTCTATAGAATGTCTAGTCTGTAGAACATCAAATGTCTTCTGTTCTATAGAACATTCAGTATCTTCTATTCTATAGAACATCTGTTCTATAGAACATCCATTGTATTCTATTCTTTAGAACATCTTGTCTATCCTATTCTATAGAACATCTAGTCTTTTGTATTCTATAAAACATTTACTCCATTGAAGATCTAGTCTATTCTATAAAACATCTATTCTATTCTATTCTATAGATCATCCAGCCTATTCCATTCTATGAATCACCAAGTCTATTCCATTCTATACAACATCTAGCCTATTGTATTCTATCAATCATCTAGTCTATTCTTTTCCATAGAACATCTATTTCATAGAACATCTAGTCTATTCTATTCTATAGAACACCGAGTCTATTCTATTCTGTAGAACATCTTGTCTCTTGAATACTATTGATCATCTAGACTTATCTCTTCTATAGAACATTCCAATGTATTGAAGTCTATAGAACATCGAGTCTATTCTATTCTATAGAAAACATTATCTAATCTCTTTGCTAGAACATATATTATATGGAATATGTCATCTATTGTTTTCTACAGAATAGCTAGTCTAGTCTATTCAATAGAAGATCTATTCTTCTCTATTCTGTAGATCATCTAGACTATTGTATACTTTGGAACACCTAGTCTATTCTATTCTTTAGAACACCCAGTCTATTCTATTCTATAGAACATCTATTGTATTCTATTCTATAGTACATATAGTCAATTCTATTCTATAGAATACATATTCTGTTCTAGTCTATAAAACATTGTCTTTTCTATTCTATAGAATACCTATTTTATTCTATTCCATGAAACATATTGTTTCCTATTCTTTAAATCTTCAAATCTATAGAACATCTAGTATATTCTACCTTATAGAACATCTAACATCTATGCTATAGAACATCTATTCCATTCTATAAAACATCTATTCTATTTTATTCTATAGAATATCTATTCTATTCTATTCTTTGGAACTTTTATTCTATTCTGTAGAATATCTTGTCTATTCTATTCAATAGAACATCAATTATTTTGTATAGAACAAGTATTCCTTCGTATTCTATAGAACATCTTGTCTATTGTATTCTATAGAATATCTAATCAATAGAACATCAAGTCTATTCTATTCTACAGAACATCTAGTCTATTCTATTCTGTAGAACATGTATGTTTTAGAATATCAAATCTATTCTATTTTATGGAACATCTTTTATATTCCATTCTATAGAACATCTACTGTGTTCTATACTGTAGAACATCTTTCCTATCCTATTCTATTCAACATTTAGCCTATTCTCTTCTATCGAATGTCAAGGCTATTCTATTCTATAGAACATCTATTCTAATGTATTGTTTAGAACATCTATTTTCTTCTATTCTATAGAACATCTTGTCTCTTCCATTCCATAGAACATCTATTCTCTTCTTTATTACATCAATTCACTTCTATTCTAGAGATCATCTGTTCTATATAATGTCTAGTTCATTCTTCTCTACAGAACAGCTTATCTATTCTATGCTCTGAAATATCTATTCTCTTCTATTGTATAGAACATATATTCAATTCTCTTTTGTAGAATATCTATTTTATTCTATGCCATAGAACCTATTGTCTCTTCTATTTTATAAGATATCTATTCTATAGAAAAACTATTCTAGTCTATTCTATGGAACATATAAACTAATCTTTTATATAGAACATCTATTGTATTCTATTGAACATCTATTCTATTCTATTCTATAGATCATCTTGTCTATTCTATTTTCTGGAACTTCTATTCTATTCTATTCTATAAAACACCTTTTCTATTCTATAGTACCTTTACTCTTTTTTATTCTATAGATCATCTATTCTATTTTTTTCTATTCTATTCTTTACTATTCTATATAACATCTAGACTGTTGTATTCTTTGAAACTTCTATTCTATTGTATAGGACATCTTGTCTATTCTATTTTCTAGAATATCTATGCAATTCTATTCTATATTATATCTATTCTATAGATAATCTAGTCTATTCTGTTCTATACATCATCTAATCTATTTCATTCTATAGAACATCTATTCCATGCAAATTCTAGTCTCTTATTTTCTATAGAATGTCTTGTCTATTCTATTCCATAGAGCATCTCTTCTCCCCTATTCCATAGAACATCTTTCTATTCTATTCTATTCTATTCTATTCTATTCTATTCTATTCTATTCTAATTTATTCTATTCTTTAGAGCATAGTGTCTATTCATTCTATAAAACATTTTGTCTGTTCTCTACTATAGAATATATTGCCTTTTCTATAGAATCTCTAGTCTATTCTACTCTATAGAACATCTAGGCTATTCAATTCCATAGAACATCTATTCTATTCTGTCCTATAGCGCATCTTGTCTATTCAATTCTATAGAACATCTAGTCTAATCTATTATATAGAACATCCAACCTATTGAATTCTATAGAACATCCAGTCTATTCTATTCTGTGGAACATCTATTCTATTCTATTCCATAGAACATCTATTCTCTAGAACCTCTATTCTCTAGAACATCTGTTTCAATCTAGTCTATAGAACATCTCTTCTCTTCTGTTCTTTAGAACATCTCTTCTATTCTATCGAACATCTATTCAATACTATTCTGTGGAACTTCTAGTCTATTCTATTCCATGGAACTTCTATTCTATTCTATTCTATTCTATTCTATTCTATTCTATTCTATTCTATTCTATTCTATGGTATAGAACATCTTGACTATTCTATTCTAGAGAACATCAATTATTTTCTATTCTACAGAACATGTAGCCTGTTCTATTCTATAGAACACCTATTCTATTCTATTCTATTCTATTCTATTCTATTCTATTCTATAGAACGTCTAGTCTGTAGAACATGAAGTCTCTTGTATTCTATAGAACATTCTGTATCTTTTATTCTATAGAACATCTATTCTATAGAACATGCATTGTATTCTATTCTATAGAACATCTTGTCTATTCTATTCTGTAGATCATCTAGTCTATTCTATTCTATATATCATCTAGTTTATTTCATTCTATAGAACATCTATTCCATGCAAGATCTAGTCTATTTTTTTCTATAGAACATCTTGTCTATTCCATTCCATAGAGCATCTCTTCTCCCGTATTCCATGGAACATCTATTCTATTCTATTCTATTCTATTCTATTCTATTCTATAGATCATAGTGTCTATTCATTCTATAAAACATTTTGTCAGTTCTCTACTATAGAACATATTGCCTATTCTATAGAACATCTAGTCTATTCTACTCTATAGAACATCTATTCTATTCTATACATCTATTCCTTTCTATTCTATAGAATATTTAGTATATTCTATTCTATAGAACATTCAGATATCCTATAGGACAACTATACTATTCTTATCTATAAAACATCTGTTCTATTCTATAGAACATCTAGTCTATTCTTTTCTATACATCTATTCCATTCTATTCTATAGAATATTTAGTATATTCTATTCTATAGAACATTCAGATGTTCTGTAGGACAACTATACTATTCTTTTCTATAAATCATCTGTTCTATTCTATAGAACATCTATTCTATTCTATTCTATAGAACATCTTTTCTCTTCTATTCTATAGAAAATCAAGTCTCTTCTATTCTATAGAATATCTAGTCTTCTCTATTCTATAGAACATCTATTCTTTTCTATAGAACGTCTATTCTATTCTATTCTATTCTAGTAAATCTATTCTATTTGTTAGAACATATGTTCTATACTATATTATAGAACATCTGGTCTACTGTATTCTATAGAACAACTATTCTATTCTATTCTATTCTGTAGAACATCTATTCCCTTCTGTTCTATAAAACATCTATTCTCTTCTATTATATAGAACTTCTATTCTCCTCCATTCTATAGAACATGTAGACTATTCCATACTACAGAATATCTAGTTTTTCTATAGAACATCTTGTCTGTTCTCTTCTAGAGAATATCTTGTCTACGCTATTCTGTAGAACATCTATTCTATTCTATTCTACAAAACATCTAGCCTGTTCTATTATATAAATCATCTTGTCCATTCTATTCCATAGAAGATCTTGTCTATTCTATAGAACAACTTGTCTATTCTATAGAACATCTTGTCTATTCTATTCTATAGAACATCAAGTCTGTACTAATCTATAGAACATCTGGTCTATTGTATTTTATACAACATCTATACTCTTCTTTCAATAGAAGATCTTCTATTCAATAGAACATCTATTCTATTCTATTCTACAGAACATCAAGAATATTCTATTCTATGTAACTTTTCTTCTAATCTATAGAACACCTTATCTATTCTATTCTATATAACAATTATTCTATTCTCTTCTATAGAACATCTGCTCATTCTATAGAACATCTAGTCTATTCTATTCTGTAGAACATCTTTTCTCTTCTATTCTGAGAAAAATCTAGTCCCTTCTATTCTATAGAACATCTAGTATTCTCTATTCTATGGAACATCTATTCTTTTCTATTCTATAGAACATCCAGTCTCTTCTATTTTATAGAACATATAATCTCTTCTATTCTATAGAACATCCAGTCGATTCTATTTTTTTGAACATCTATTCTATTGTATTCTATTCTATAGAACATCTAGTCTAATCTAATCTACAGAATATCTACTTTGTTGTATTCCATAGCACATCTTGTCTATTGTATTCTATAGAACATCTATTCCATTCAATTCTATAGAATATTTAGTATATTCTATTCTATAGGACATTCAGATGATTATATTCTGTCGAAAATCTAGTCAATTCTATTCTTTAGAAAGACAAATCTATAGAGCATCTAGTCTATTCAATTCTATACAATACGTAGTCTATTCTATTCTATAGAACATCTATTCTGTAGAACACTTTTTCTATTCAATTTTATAGGACATATAGTCTAATCTCTTCTATAGAACATCCAATCTATTGAATTCTATAGAATATCCAAGCTATTCTATACTATAGAGCATGTAGTATATTCTATTCTATAGAACGTCTATTCTATTCTATTCTATTCTATTCTATTCTATTCTATAGAACATCTGAACTATTCTATATTACATCGATTCTATAGAACATCTAGTCTATTCTTTCTGTAGAACATCTGGTCTATTCTATACTATAGAACATATAGTCTGTTCATTCTATAGAACATCTTGTCTATTCTCTTCTGTAGAACATCTTGCGTATTCTATTCTCTACAACATCTAGTCTATTAAATTCTATAGAACATCTTTCCTATTCTATCCTACAGAACATGTTGTCCATTCTATTCTATAGAACACCTAGTCTATTCTATTCTATGGAACATCTAGTTTATTCTAATCTTTAAAACATCTAGTTTATTCTACTCTATATAACATCTCTACTCTTCTATTCAATAGCGTGTCTCTTCTCTCCTCTTATATAGAATATCTTTTCCATTCCATAGAACATTTATTCTCTTCTATTCTACAAAACAGCTTTTCTTTTCCATTCTATAGAACATCCAGTCTCTACAATTCTATAGAACATGCAGTCTCTTCTATTCTATAGATCATCTTGTCTGTCTTTTCTGTAGAATATCTCTTCTATTCTATATTATAGCTAGGTTATTCTATTCTTTAGAACATATATCTTATTGTATTCTGTATAACATCTAGTCTATTCTATTCTATAGAACGTCTAGTCTATTTTATTCTATAGCACGTCTTGTCTATTCTATTCTATAGAACATATAGTCTATTCTATAATATGGAACATCTTGCCTATCCCGTTCTATCAAATATCAAGGCTATTCTATTCTAAGGAACATCTAGTCCATTCTGTTCTTTAGAACATCTATTCTCTTCTATTTTATAGAACATCTATTCCATTTTTTATATGACATCTTGTCTCTTCAATTCTATAGAACATCTTGTCTAATCTATTCTATACAACATCCAATTTATTCTACAGAACATCCAGTCTACTCTTTTCTATGGAACATCTAGTCTATTCTATTACATAGAACATCTATTCTCTTCTATTCTATAGAACATCTAGTCTATTCTTTTCTATAGAACATCTAGCCTATTCTATTCCTTAGAACATCTATTCTCCTCTATTCCATAGAACATCTAGTCTATTCTGTTGTATAGTACATCTATTCTTTTCTGTTCTATGGAATATCTTGTCTCTTCTATTCTATAGAACATCTATTCTATTTTATATAATATCTATTCTCTATTCCTCTATAGAACATCTATTCTCTTCTGTTCTATAGAACATCTAGTCTCTTATATTCTATAAACGTCTATTCTATTCTATCCTATTCTATTCTATTCTATAGAACATCAATTCCATTCTATTCTTTAGAACATTTTGTCTCTTCTATTATTTAGAAAATCTATTCTCTTCTGTTCTATATAACAGCAATACTATTGAACATCTTGTCTATTATTTTCTATAGAACAGCTAGTCTATTCTGTTCTATAGAACATCTATACTCTTCTATTTTACAGAACATCTATTCCATTCTATTCTACAAATCATCTTCTCTCTTCAATTCTATGGAACTTCTAGTCTAATCTATTCTATACAACATCCAATCTATTCTATTCTATATAACATCCAGTCTATTCTATTCTATGGAACATCTAATCGAATCTATTATATTGAACATCTATTCTCCTCTATTCCATAGAACATCTAGTCTATTCAATTCTATAGAACATCTTGTCTAATCTCTTTTTTTTTTTAAGAAGTGGTTTCACCATGTTGGTCAGGCTGGTCTTGAACTCCTGACCTCAGGTAATGCGCCTGCCTTGGCCTCCAAAGTGCTTGGATTACAGGCATGTGCCACCACGCCTGGCTGTCTATTCTCTTTTATAGATCATCTTGTCTAATCTATATATTATTCTATTTTATTCCATATAACATCTATTCTATTCTATTCTATTCTATTCTATTCTATTCTATTCTATTGGACGTCTATTGTATTCTATAGAACATCTATTCTCTACTATCCTATAGAATGTCTATTCTCTTCTATTCTGTAGAGCATCTATTCTATTCTATTCTATAGTGAATCTGTTCTCTTCTATTCTATAGAACATCTGTTCTATACTATGCTATATAGCATCCGTTCTATTGTATTCTATAAACTATTCTATTATATTCTGTTGTATAGAACATCTATTCCCTTCTGTTCTATAAAATATCTTTTCTCTTCTATTGTATAGAACATCTCTACTCCTCCATTCAATAGAACATGTAGCCTATTCTGTTCTATAGAGTATCTATTCTATTCTATTCTATACAACATCTTGTCTATTCTATTCTATAGAACATCTTATCTATAATTATATAGAACATCTATTCTATTCTATACTATTCTATTCCATTTTTTCTATTCTATTCTATTCTATAGAATGCCTAGTCTGTAGAACATCATGTCTCTTCTGTTCTATTGAACATCCATTGTATTCTATTCTATAGAACATCTTTTCTATAGAACATCCATTGTATTCTATTCTATAGAACATCTTGTCTATTCTATTCTATAGAACATCTAGTCTTTTCTATTCTATAGAAGATTTATTCAACTGAAGGTCTAGTCTATTCTAGAAAACATTTATTCTATTCTATTGTATGGATCATCCAGCCTATTGCATTCTATGAATCACCAAGTCTATTCTATTCTATAGAACATCCAGCCTATTGTATTCTATCAATCATCTAGTCTATTCTATTCCATAGAACATCTATGCTATAGAACATCCAGTCTATTCTATTCTATAGAACACCGAGTCTATTCTGTTCTGTAGAACGTCTTGTCTCTTCAGTACTATAGACCATCTAGACTTATCTCTTCTATAGAACATCCAATCTTTTGAATTCTATAGAACATTGAGTCTATTCTATTCTGTAGAAAACATTATCTAATCTCTTCGCTAGAACATGTATTATATGGAATATGTAGTCTATTGTTTTCTATAGAATATCTAGTCTATTCTATTCCTTAGAAGATGTATTCTTCTCTATTCTGTAGAGCATCTAGACTATTCTGCACTTTAGAACACCTAGTCTATTCTATTCTACAGAACATCCAGTCCATTCTGTTCTATAGAACATCTATTGTATTCTATTCTATAGAACATCTATTGTATTGTATTCTATAGTACACATAGTCTATTCTATTCTACAGAATATATATTCTTCTCTGTTCCATAAAACATATTGTCTCTTCTATTCTATAGAATACCTATTTTATTCTATTCCATGAAATGTATTGTCTCTTCTATAAATCCTCAAATCTATAGAACATCTGGTATATTCTACTATATAGAACATCTAACATCTTCTATGCTATAGAACATCTCTTCCACTCTATTAAACATCTATTTTATTCTAGAGAATATCTATTCTATTCTATTCTATGGAACTTCTATTCTA
>CAUYNB010024728.1:0-51107 GCA_963574225.1 Lagothrix lagotricha
TCTGCTGTGCAGAAGCTCTTAAGTTTAATTAGATCCCACTTACCTATTTTGGCTTTTGTTGCCATTGCTTTTAGTGTTTTAGTCATGAAGTCCTTGCTCATGCCTATGTCCTGGATGGTATTGCCTAGGTTTACTTCTAGAATTTTTATGGTATTAGGCCTCATGTTTAAATCTTTAATCCATCTAGAGTTAATTTTTATATAAGGTATAAGGAAGGGATCCAGTTTCAGCTTTCTGCATATGGCTAGCCAGTTTCCCCAGCACCATTTATTAAATAGGGAATCCTTTCCCCATTGCTTGTTTTTGCCTGGTTTGTCAAAGATCAGATGCTTGTAGTTATGTGGCATTCCTTCTGAGGCATTAGTCTATATCTCTGTTTTGGTACCAGTACCGTGCTGTTTTGATTATAGTAACCTTGTAATACAGTTTGAAGTCAGGTAGCATGACGCCTCCAGTTTTGTTTTGTTGTTTTGTTTTGTTTTCTTTTGTTTTTGCTTAGGATTGTCTTGGCTGTGCAGGCTCTTTTTTGGTTCCATATGAAATTTAAGGTGGTTTTCTCCAATTCTGGGAAGAAAGTCATTGGTAGCTTGATGGGGACAGCATTGAATCTATAAATTACTTTGGGCAGTATGGCCATTTTCATGGCAAACATATAAAAAAAAGCTAATCATCACTGGTCATTAGAGAAATGCAAATCAAAAGCACATTGAGATACCACCTCACACCAGTTAGAATGGCGATCATTAAAAAATCAGGCGACAAGAGATGCCGTAGAGGATGTGGAGCAATAGGAATGCTTTTACACTGTTGGTGGAAGTGTAAATTAATTCAATCATCATGGAAGACAGTGTGGTGATTCCTCAAGGATCTAAAAATAGAAATACCATTTGACCCAGCAATACCATTACTAGCCATATACCCAAAGGATTATAAATCATTCTATTATAAAGACCCATGCACATGTGTGTTTACTGAGGAACTGTTCACAATAGCAAAGACTTGGAACCAACCCAAATGCCCATCAATGATAGACTGGATAAAGAAAATGTGGCACATATACAGCATGGAATACTATGCAGCCATAAAAAAGGATGAGTTCATGTCCTTTGCAGGGACGTGGATGAAACTGGAAACCATCATTCTCAGCAAACTGACACAAGAACAGAAAATTAAACAACGAGTGTTCTCCCTCATTAGTGGGTGTTGAACAATGAGAACACATGGACACAGGGAGGGGAACATCACACACTGGGGCCTGTTGGGGGACGGGGGACTAGGGGAGGAATAGCAGGGGATGGGGGGATTGGGGAGGGATAGCATTAGGAGAAATACCTAATGGAGATGATGGGGGGATGGATGCAGCAAACCACCATGGCATGTGTATACCTATGTAACAAACCTGCACGATCTGCACATGTACCCCAGGACTTAAAGTATGATAAACAAACAAACAAATAAAGTGAGGTTTTTCTAAAATACTTACTAGTTTATTAGAAAATATATTACAAAGGATACAGATGAAGTGATGCATAAGGCAAGGTATGGAAAGGGTGTGGTACTTCCATACCCTCCCAGGGAGGAGGGCTATTCTCCGGGAACCTCCAGAGGCTCATCTATTTGGAAGCTCTCTGAATCCTGTCCCTTTGGGGTTCTATGGAGGTTTCACTAGGTAGGCATGACTGATTAACTCAAAGGGCATTGATGATCAGCTTAACCTTCAGCCTCTCTTTCTCAGCCAGAGGTTGGGCTGAAAGTCCCAATCCTGTAATCATGCCTTGGTTTTTCCAGTAACCAGCCCCTATCCTGTAGCTACCTAGTGGCTGCCAGCCACCAGTCAACTCATTAGTGTACAAAATACATCACTTGGGGGTGGGTGGCTAGAGGAAGAATAGTAGGGGGTGAGGGATTGGGGAGGGATAGCATTAGGAGAAATACCTAATGGAGATGATGGGGGGATGAATGCAGCAAAACACTACCATGGCACATGTATATCTATGTAACAAACCTGCATGATCTGCACATGTACCCCAGAACTTAAATAAATAAATAAACAAATAATAAAGTGACGTGGAGATGTTGTTAAGACATACAGTTATAGATGTCAGCAGAGAGTTGAAACCGCCCAAAGTCAGTAGAGAAATTAGGGATGAAGCTCTAGGGTTTGAAACCAATAGAAATGATAACTAAAACTGTGAGTTCAATAAGTTTCCCAGGAAGGGAAGGTCAAGAGATAAAGGAGAAGAACCACAGCAAAATTTTTGGCACAACATTTACACTGTGGTATGAGCCTGCGAGGAAGAGCCACAGAAGAAAATGTAAGAGACTCCAGAGAATCAAAAGACAGCCTGGGCCGGGCATGGTGGCTCATGCCTGTAATCCCAGCACTTTGGGAGGCTGAAGCAGGTGGATCATGAGGTCAGGAGTTCAAGACCAGCCTGACCAACATGGTGAAACCCTGTCTCTACTAAGAATACAAAAAAAAGCTGGGTGTGGTGGCATGTGCCTGTAATCCTAGCTACTCTGGAGGCTGAGGCAGGAGAATTACTTAAAGCCGGGAGGTGGAGGTTACAGTGAGCCAAGGTTGTACCACTGCACTCGAGCGTGGGTGGCAGAGCGGGGAGAAAAAGCCTGGCCTAGAAGCCAAGCAGAGAGCTTCATGATGGAGTTGTGGTCTTGATGGTCAGTGTTGTGGAGAAAGGAGAGAAGGTGAATACGGAGGTCAAACTGCTATGTTTGCTGTTGATGGGAGTATAAATTAGTTCAACCATGGTGAAAATAGTAAGGTGATTCCTCTAAGAGCTAAAAGCAGAACATCTGTTCAACCCAGAAATCCCATTACTGGATCTATACCCGTAAGGTATAGGCATCTTTCTACCAGAAAGATACATGAATGTGAATGTTCACTGCAGCACTATTCACAACAGCAAAGACAAGGAATCAACCTAAATGCCCATCAATGACAGACTGAATAAAAAAATATGGTACATACCATGAAATACTATGCAGCCATAACAAAGAATGAGATGATATCATTTGCAGGAACACAGATGGAGCTGGAGGCCATTATCCACAGCAAACTAATACAAGAACAGAAAACCAAATACCATGTATTCTCACTTATAAGTGGGAGCTAAACGATGAGAATTTAGGAACACAAAGAAAGGAACAACAGACACTGGGGTCTGCTTGAGGGTGGAGGGTGAGAGGAGGGAGAGGAGCTGAAAAGATAACTACAGAGCACTGGGCTTAATACCCGGTGATGAAATAATCTGTACAGCAAAACCCCATGACACAAGTTTGCCTATATAAAAAACCTTCACCGGTCCTTGCAAAACTAACATAGGAGTTAAAAAATATATATAACTGTTGTGTTTGGCAACTATGGGGCCTCTGATGACCTAAGGAAGGAGAGAGGATGGTGGCTACCAGGATGCTTATCTGGCTAATAAATGTGTGTAGAAAGAATTGGGAGCAAAAACGTGTCACTGCACCCTGGACTCCCTGTGTGAGCTTCTGTCGCTGTTTCCGCTCATTCTGGTGACTCCCCTGAGCCTGGCATTGCTCCAGACTCGGTGGGTGCCCACCCAGCTGCTGCCATCCCCTCACCTTCCTCCTGTGGCTCTTAGCTGAAGAGAGTTGGGGAAGAGACTCAAAAATAAAACTGTGTATCCTGGCCCTGCATAAATAAATGTCACTTCACTCTTCCCTGCCTCTGAATCACTGATAGCCGGTATTTCGCCGATCTTGTTTATCCTTGAAGTTGTCCTCAAACATTTCCCAGTCTCCTGAATTGCATACAAAAATGATGAATATTTTTAAAAGTGTAATTGCTGTTGTTTGTTATTTTGTCCTGCCGCTGTGCTTCCTTATGCCATCTGGACTGGAGGTGGACTTGTTAAAAAAACACCCAGAAAGGACACTCTCACGAATTTGAGCCTTAAAGAGCGAAGGAAGTCCTTAGTCTCTCTCCCCAGCAAACAGATCTTTATAGAGTTTCCTGGCCGCACAGGCAGCCAAGATGTTGCTAAATCTGGGAAGCTTATCGAGAGCCGTCTGAGACTTCTCCCTACAACTCTGTTCAGCTACACATCGTCTGTTTGTTGCTTTAAATGAACGTCATAGGCATAATCATAACATACACCTGTATGGACTGGTGCACTGTTCAAATTATTTCCATGCACAAGAGAGAATTCCATCATCCCCAAAACTCTGAAGTCCTGAGACTCAGAGAGGCTGCATGATCAAGGACACAGGCTTGTCAAGTCAGATGGTGCCAGGATTCCAATTCTCCCTCCAGTGCTCTGCACAAGGGTGGATCATCTTCTGCAGACTTGACCACTGAGACTTGAGATACCTCTTTCTCTACAACAGCAATTAGGAGGGGGGAAATAAAAAGACCAATTTCCATTCCACCATGATAGATATATGATTGAGTCATTAGCTCTCTGTGCCAAAGTTGGAATAAAAAGTATCCAGCAGAGTTCCTTTGAAGGAGAGCATTGTGTGTGTTTGGATGAGGTTACTTAACAAGCCAGCCTTAGTAGAATCCTAGATCACAACTGGTTTGAGTTTGCCCTCTACCAGGCAAGGAGAGGACCTTTGTTGTTTAATTGGGAGGAGAGGGAAAGAAAGAAGGAAAAAGAATATGGGAGCAGACCCAGGGAAGACAGAGGTATTTATGTTCTGTATTATTATTATTACTGAGATGGAGTCTCACTCTGTTGCCCAGGCTGGAGTTCAGTGGTGCAATCTTGGCTCACTGCAACCTCTGCCCCCCAGGTTCAAGCGATTCTCCTGCTTCAGCCTCCCGAGTAGCTGGGATTACAGGTATGCACCACCATGCCTGGCTAATTTCTTGTATTTTTAGTAGAGATGGGGTTTCACCATGTTGGCCAGGCTGGTCTTGAACTCCTGACCTCAGGTGATCCACCCATCCCAGCCTCCCAAAGTGCTGGGATTACAGGTGTGAGCCACTGTACCTGGCTATGTTCTGTATTATGAACATCTCCCTGATCCTCCAAATCTGCAGACAAATAATGAAGCACATGGAAAGCCTGGGGCAGGTGCTGGTCTTCTGGATGATGTGCGGATCCCCCTAAATCACAGGTAAAGAATGAAGCATATGGAATAGCCAGAGTGGATGCATATCTTTTGGACAACAGGTCAATATTCTGTGTCCCTATTTAAAAGGGTAGAAACACCTTGGGGGTGAGAGAACAATAAAATTCTATTAGGCCAGGTGCAGTGGTTCGTGCCTGTAATCCCAGCATTTTGGGAGGATGAGACACGTGGATGGCTTCAGCCCAGGAGTTTGAGACCAGCCTGGCTAACATAGCAAGACCCTGTGTCTACAAAAACTACAAAAATTAGCCAGGCATGGTGGCATGCACCTGTAGTCCCAGCCACTTGGGAGGCTGAGGTGGGAACCTCGCTTGAGCTCAGGAGGCTGACCCTGCCCTGAGCTGTGATCATACCACTGCACTCTAGCCTGAGTGATAGGGCAAGACCCTGTTTCAAAAAAAAAAAAAAATTAATCAAGGATGCCAGAAAAGTTGTGGGAGGGCTCTGAACTGTCACAGGTTGTGGGTTTGGGATTTAAGCCAAGTTCAATCACATTTATGAAGGGCAGGAGGTATCAGCAGGCATCTGGGTTACTTTAGAAATCTGAGAGCATTTTCAAAGTATATATTTGCATGTCTTTGATCCAGTGTCTAATTAAATACACAAAAGAAAACCATGTGTGTATACATATACAAATATACACATTTCCTTAGAATAATTGATTTATCCAAGAAAAATGTGTCATTGTGATATAGAATTTTAGTTTAACGGGGAAGAACATTATAGTTTTACTTGCACTCTCTTGAAAAGGGAACTTTAGCTGATAATGAGTGCATACCCTGGAGACGTTTAAGAAGACTCTGATAAGATCTGTGGAGGATATTACAGAGACAGTTCTTTCACTGGCAAAACACTGATTCCCATCAACTCTAAAATCGGTCCTTTATTTTTTTAATTACAAGAGAAAAACAAAGGGCATGAAGCCTTCAGAAATGCCACCTAAGGTAATTTCCAAATCTTTGTAACACAAAAGACAAGCATAGCAAGGAATTTAAGTATAATTTGGCCTTAACCTTCAATTTCTGACATGGTTAGATATTTTCTCCACTAAGCCGTCTAATAGCAGTTTGATGCTGAAGCTCTTTATCCTTTGACTCAAATGGCTGGATTCTGAATGAAAGGGCTGGAGAAGGTTTTATCCACTCATAGTAGCATTTTCAGATCTTTTATTTCGCAACACAGATGTACTTTTCCTATTCCTTATTATTGCTGATGATATGAAAGAGGGTCAGGGAAGTGCTGGGAGAAAAGAGAGGCATGTCTAGTGAGACACTGTGCAAAGGTGTTTTACAAAGTAGAAAACTCAAGGTTAAATCAAACACTCAAACAACAACTAAACACCTCCTTCAGTTTTGTCTTAACCCCCAATCATGAGATTGAGCCCAGTCAATAGATGCAGTTTCATGCGAAGACTGCACGCAGGCACAACTGGTACCACGCAGCCCATGGAAACTGTAAAATGTAGGGTAAAACTGTACAATTTAAATATCACACATTGATAAGATCACACGCGGGAACTCTTTAAGACAGGAAGAAAGCAAGCTTAGGTAGAACTGATCTCTGATATAAAAAAAGAAGAAAGGAAGAGAAACTCTTAGATGTGAAGGGGGCATCCCAGGTGGTCAAGGAACTGGGTAAGTATATTTACTTCCTGCTGCTACTGTCACAAATAACCATGAACTTAGTGGTTTAGTGTAACACAAGTTTATGATCCTACAGTTCTGAAGCTCGAAAGTCCAAAATCACTTCACAATGCGCTAAAGTCAAACTATCAGCTGGCCTGTGTTCCTTCAGGAGCCTCTAATGGAGAAAACATGCCTTGCCTTTTTCAGCTTGTAGAGGCTGCTGATATTCCTTGGCTCATGGGGTGCTATGGTTTGGCTGTATCCCCACCCCAGTCTAATCTTGAAGCGTAGCTCCCATAATTTCCACGTGTTGTGGAAGGAACCCAGTGGGTGGTAATTGAAGCAAGGGAGCAGCTTCTCCCTACTGTTCTTGTGGTAGTGAATAAGTCTAATGAGATCCAACGGTTTTATAAGGGGAATCCCCTTTCACTTGGTTCTCATTCTCTCTTTGCTGCCATGTAAGACGTGCCTTCTGTCTTCTGCCATGATTGTGAGGCCTCCCTAGCCACGTGGAACTGTGAGTCCATTAAACCTTTTTTCTTTATAAATTGCCCAAGTCTCAGGTATGTCTTTATCAGCTGCATGAAAATGGACTAATACATGGCGGCATCACTCTAACTTCTGTTTTCACGGTTACATTGTCTTCTCTGATCTTTATCCTCCCATATTCTTCTTAAAAGGATCCTTGTGATCACATGGAATGCACCTGGATAATCCAGAAAAACCTCTCCATTTCAGTATCTTTAATTTAATGACACCCATGAAGTCTCTTTTACTATATAAGATAGCTATTAGGTTGATGCAAACATTATTGTGGTTTTTGCCATCCAAAATTATGTTTGCATCGACCTAATATTAACAAGTTTCTTGGATTAGAAGGTGGACCTTTTAGGGCATGGGAATAATGCAGCCCACCACAGAAGGTGGCCACAAAAATATCATCGGGAATATTGTGATCATTGTAAAGTATATGAATGAAAATTTTAGTAAACAGGGAACAATCAGCCCAGTTATCCGGGAAATCTCCCTGTGGGGTGAAGAGTTGATGTCAATATACATTGATATGGTGCCGCCTGCATGCCAGGATTTGGAGGGCGAGAGACTTGATTCTAGTTATGGGGAAAGTATCCTGTGTTCTCTCTCATCTCCTTGTTACTTTGTCATTCTTGTCCCTCTCCTGGAAAATTATTTAGCTCTTGTTTCTCTACTTAGGCATTCAAGACAATTTTATGTGAGCCACTACATCCCTCTTGAGATGGAGAACTCCCTGACCCCACCTCTTTCAGGACAGAAGAGGGATTTTCTTCATGAAGCCAAGGGAGGCAGATTCCAAGACAATCACTTGTGAAGCTCATGAGCCTCTGAACTGGATTCCCACTCAGATGGGTCCAGGGCTATCTGTTCTGAAACTGCAATGTGTCTAATTCTGTTGAGCTATCTTGGAGTAGGGGAAAGAGAAAGATACCAATGATGATTGCAGGAGCAGTATTAAAGCAGCCTGCCTTCCCACTACTTAGCATGGTAAAGCTGTGCCATTCCCATGGCTCAAATGGACCCTGAGGGCTCTGATTCGGGTAAACTCGCTGGAATTCCATTGAAGATCAAGACCATCCAAGCAGCCGGAAGCGGTGGGGCAATCCACCTGTGCTGTAAGCTATGGAATGGAGGGAGGATGATGGAACTGGTCAAGTCAAAAATGAATCTCCCATGTTTAGAAACAGTAGTGGTGTGGTTCCCATAGTTTCTCCCTCAATAACTTGCAGGGTGCTACACGTGAGCACTCATTTATACAACCTGAACACACAGCCCCTAACCACAGCCCCCACACAGCACTCATCAACAATGTTCCAGTCACACAGAGCACACCCACAATCAGGCAGCCAGAGGTGGAACAGTGGCATCCACAGGCCCAGAGAAGGAAACACTTATTTACTCTTTTCTGTCTCTTCTCTCTCACTAATTCCTAACAGAGAAGGAGCAAAAGACCTTGAAGAGGAAAGGAGAAAAGTGTTTGACAGCTATATTCCCCCTCTATCCTCTTCTCTAGGGAGAAATGAGAAGACGAGCTTTGAGTTGGATGTGAAACTTAAAAAAATTCAAATAAGTCAGACTGAATCTGAAATACTGAAATGAGAAATTTCACATAACTTGCAGGTGTCAGAAGAAGTATAGAATCTGGCCAATATGATATTAAAGGAGCCTGTAATTGGAATAAACCATTCCATTTTTACATCCCAGGAAGTTGGGTCCAGTTCATAAACTAGTTACAGAAGCACTTAGGTCCCAGGATTATATTAAGTTTTCACTTTCACTGTAAGCTCCTTGAGGGCAGGGGACAACCATGTCATAGAAAATATTAATTGCTAGGGATTTAAACCTACTCAAATCACTTCACAAAGAATGTGTTTGTTAGAAGCATAGTAGGCTCAGTGAGATAGAGTAGGAGCTGAAAAAGCGTTGGAACAAGGTAACTGAGTACCTCGGCAACTGGGAATTCAAGTTCATGGACCTTCAAATGAATGCTTCCCCAGTAATGAGATTCAGCCAACGTTTGGCTCAGTCTGTCTATATTTTACTTCAAAATGAGGAGAAAGAAAGGACTTAGTGAAGGGAGAGAGGGAGAAAAGGAAGAATGAAGGTAAGGACTGGGAGAAGGGGAGAGGGTGAGGTAGGGGGCTGGAGGGAACAGGAAGGAGAGAGGGAACAGGAAAGAGAGAGGGGGAGAGAGAAAGAGAGAGAGAGAGACTGACTCTTAGCCAAGCCCATGGACTTGCTTAGTTGAGGTTAGAGGAGGGACTGGTGTGGTTACAAATAGCATGTTTGGGTTGTATAAACATTATTGGATCATTTAATAAACGGAATATGTTTGGCCTGAGAATCTTAGATGGTATCATATCAATTCATAAGCATCATAGTGCCTCAATATCTAGGGTGTCCATGTCTCTCAGCTCAAAGGGCTGTATTTTAAATACAGAGATATACGTAAAACCCTGTATCACTCTTGTTGTCTCGTTGTAAGTTTTCATAACCAATACTTTCTTGGTTTCAGCATTTTACTGTAACAATAAAACCCGGCTGCATTGTCAGGGACCAGTCAGCCTGCCACTGTAATTTTTCCACCCACTTTTGAGATGTTTATCCTGAGCAGCCTCTTCCTCTCCTGTTTTCATGACATTTAAATATCTTGTGAAAATCAGTTTGGTGCTTTGGCATATCACATAAAACACTAAGACAGTAAGAAAACAACCCAAACTGGATTAGCCATAGAGTCGGGGTAAAAATGGTTAAGTGGAAGAGTTCGACCCATCACATCAGAAAAATGTCAATTTTTTAAACTACCAACCTCCTTGACCCCAGAAATTCTGATGTACACCCAGTGTAATATAATTCCACCTCCTATCTGCCCTCAGCCTCTCCAGAGCACTTCAGTGACGCACAACAAAATTGAGAACATCTGAGCTGAGTCAGTTATTACCTGTGAACCATTAAGGGAATGCAAGATGGTAGAGAACTGTAATTACATCATGAAAGGGACAAACTGACAAGAGATATTAACCAGGGTGGATTTGAGTCTAGACCTTCTTAACTGAGGAAAACTCCAGACTAGCTCTTACAAGATTGTCCTCACCTGATTATTCTAAACTTAATGGCTTTGTCTTTTAATGTTCTTTATAGACAAATTCAAGTTCGCATAAGTTATTCGTGTTTTTAAATTCATAAAGACTTCTGCAAAAACCTTGATAGAGATGGGAGGAGAGGAAGCATATGGATGTGTCACAAGGAAGGTTCTGCTATAGAGAAGGCAGATAGAAACTTCGGATGTCAGAAGATGAAGGAAAAATACAGCACAGTGAACACTTCCTTGTCTGGCATGGGACCAACTTGTGACTCGTTTAGTTTGACGAACAAGCTCTGATCTTAGAGCCTCTGAAAAGGTTCTTTTTCTTTCCCATGCATCAGATTCAAAATTGTGTTGTCTTCAGTTATTGTGCCAAGGGAGCTATAAGAGATTATGAAGGAAAAAATAAAAGATGTAGAAATAGGTAAAATTAGAAAGTACCATCAAAAAGTCATCATAATGCAGGGCTTACAGTGGAGAAAAGGCTCCACACTTTCCAGTAAGATCAGGGAGAATTTTGCTAGGATGGAGAAAACACTAACTGTAACGTTAACAGACAGGAAACCAAATGTTCATCAAAAGCAGTATTTATAGGTGGGATTAAATCAGTGCAGATCGAAAATACAAGCAAAAAGGTCAATTAGCATTATGTCAGTGCTTTCCTAGAGCATAACCATAGCTGTGTTCCAATAAAACTTTATTTGGAAAAAAAAAACAGTTGATAGGCCAGATTTAGCCTCTGGGTGTAATGTACCAAGCTTTGCGGTAGAGAATTCAGAGGGTTATAAGATAAAATGCAGAGGAAGAACGATGAGAAGAGAGACCTTGTATTCTTTCCTACGTGGTCTTCTACTATGTGCAGAAGACTTTTCCCATGCTTCCCAAACCACCCTATTAAACTTTCATGAATAAGTACATACTCAATAAAGCAAAAAAAAAGTCATCATAATGATGTAAGCGGGCAATCAAGTCCAATATTGGGGTTTAGACCAGAAGGATTCTTGGCTTTGCCTAACGAAGAATTCAAGAGGAAGCCGGTGGTGTTAGATAGCAACTTTCATTAAACCAGAGCTGCTCTTTGCAGAGCAGGTCAATCTCACAGGCAGTGTACCCAAAAGTCAGCCCTTGTAGGCTATTGCCTAGCTATATTTATACACACCTTAAATTACATGCAAATTAAGGGGCTGGTTATTCAAAAACCTCTAGAAAGGTGACAGTAACTTCCACGTTGTTGACATGGAAAGGGGCAGTAACTTCTGGGTTGTTGCCATGGCATTTATAAACTGTTATGGTGCTGCTGGGAATATCTTATGCTTATGAGCAGTTAAGCCAACTAGAAGATGCTTTTGATGCCATCTGCTGGTTACGGCCAACTTCTTTACTTCACCCTCTGAACAGAAAAATAAGTCCTGCCAGTCTCCTACCTCTCAATAAGGCAACTATGGGTACCTAATACAAGCACACATATTTATATATGGATCACAGTTGATTAAAAACAAAAATAGCTCCTCTAGTTCCTAAAAATGGAGTAAGGCGAGGAAGCACACCTTCTTCACAGGACACTGCAGTCACTCTGTACTGTATGTAAATCCACACATGTACTCTCCACATGCGTGCTGTCACCCTCAAAGCCTGACACCCATCCCCTGCTTCTCTAATGTAACTCAAGCTTGAACACTCATATTTAGGAAGTCCAAGGTACCAACCGATGAATTATAAAACGAGCTCTCTCTCACCTTCTTTTGGCTATTGCAGAAACAAAAACATTAGATAACTCATAAGGAAATGTGATTTTCCTGGAATTAGCATAAAGATGACATAGATATGGTTTTTTCTTATTCTGTAGGTAAGCAGTTTTTTAGTATTTATTTTCTTTAGCTAAAGAACTGCTGTGGCAGATAAACTCTCACACAGAAACCTAATAATGTATAACACGGATCAATACGGAGCAGACCCTGTGCGTCCCCCAAGAATGTCAAGGCAATTCCTTGGAAACCTTCATGTCTACTGAGCATATCTGAAATCAAGACTAACCTAGTTTCTGGGCCCTCTCCTTTGCCTACTCTCCCTCCCTCTCCCACATGTGTGTAAATATCTGCTCCAGAAAAATTCATCTCATTCTATGATGAGTAACGAAGAAAAGAACTAACTCATAATCAACTCAAAGATACCATAAGAAAAAAAAAATCGAGGGAAGGGAGGAGGGAAGCAATATTTATTAACAGAAGAAAGGAAATGCATTAAAAAGTAACCTTGGTATAGAAGAAAATGGTAACAAAACATTTTTTTTCCATAAATTAGAAAAAACAATTGAAGTCAGTTTCTAGGAAGGAAGAACAAAAGCAGCAATATGAGAATGCAGATGATGCAATAAAAATCAGCAGAGAACAGGAAAGAAACAGGAAAACATGTCATTTCAGAAGGGAAGACAAAACTGGAAGGAATACAAGAGACAACAGGTGCAATGAAACAGTAAGAAAGTAAGAAGTAGTTAAAATGAAAATAAAGAAGCTTAAAAAAGTATTAGGAAAGAATGATAAATAAAAGAAACAAAGAAGGCTCAATATATGCATAATTGCAGCCACTGATGAGAACCAAAATACTGACCAAAATAATAGACTAGGAAAAAACAATTTAAAGTTATAATCTTAAAAACTGCATGAAATAAAGACAGCTTGGGTCTACAGCTTAGATGGCCACCTAGTAGTATAAAATTGGCTCAGAACTCTCAATGTTAATGCATACCATAAGGGCAGGCACAATGGCTCATGCCTGTAATCCCAGAACTTTAAGAGGCTGACATGGGTGAATTGCTTGAGCTCAGGAGTTCAAGACCAGCCTGAGAAACATGGCAAAACCCCATCTCTACAAAACTGTAAAAATTATCCTGTGTGATAGCACATGCCTGGGGTCCCAGCTACTTGGGAGGCTGAGTTGGGAGGATTGCTTGAGCCCAGGAGGTCAAGGCTGCAGTGAGCCATGATCACACCACTGCATTCCAGCCTGAGCAACAGAGCAAGACCCTGTCTCAAAAAACAAACAAACAAAAATAAAATAAAATTATTCAATTCTAAAGGCATGCAAAGGGCCACATTACTACAAGGTAGGATGGCTACTTAGTTTATCATCCAAACTAGGACATTTTTAGAGTAAAAGGGACAAGGAAAATGCTAAATGCAGTGAGATGCTGAGATAGACATATAGCAAGACTGTCCAGGACAAAGCAAGAATTGTAACCACCCTACTTTAAGAGGGAAATATTGGGCTCACATCAGGTTTCTGAACATAAAGACAGTAGAACAACATTCTAGATTTTCAAATTTAAAAAGTCAGAAATTTGATATCTAGTAAGTTTTTCAAATACGTAAGACAAAGAACATGAAACATACCAGATCTCAAAGGATACTCTCCCCCAAAACGCACTTGAATGAAATATTAGAGGACGTCTTTGGCCAAGCAAGGGACGACGACAGAAGTTATGGTGAAAGCACTGTTGGTACACATGGAAAATACTGAATTGATGAACAGAAAACCAGATGTGTAGATTGGGGTGAAGGAAGGAAAGTAAATATTCTTTGCCCTGCTAATGCAGAAATACCACAAATGTTAAAAATTAGGAAAAGAGAAAAAAGTGGGAGATAGAGTTCATTGATTCTATCATCTATGATAGCAAGGAATTAAAGGGTATCATTGAAAGACAAGTGTGGTAATAAACGTTCTTTTTCTTTAAATAAATGTATTTAAGAGTACAAAACTAAACAGTGAAAAATACTGACTAAAACAGAATGGGGGAAGAGGGAAGGAAGGGGAAACACCATGAAATTTAGTGATCCAACCCATGGTTTAGGAGACAAAGGTATGATATAATAGTGGAAAAGAAGAACTTGTAATACCAATTAAAATCCTTATACATAAAAGGAATTCAACAAAGTAAAGCGAAACATAATGAAACTCCTTTAAAACACTATTAAAGAACTCTTCAAAATGGGTAAGAAAAAACCAGCAACCCCACAGAATGAACACAGGTCACAAATGGAGTTCACAGAGAAATTCCTTCATTTACAGTAAGAGAAATAAAGATGACAACGACACCAAGGTACTATTTTCACCTACCATAAGCACAAAAATCTAAAAGTTTCATCATCTATTTTGTGGGTAAGGTTTTGGGGAGAGACTTTTTAAAATAGACTATTTTTTAAGAGCAGTTTTAGGTTCACAGCAAAACTGAGTGACAAGTACAGAGATGTGCCATATAACCCTGTCCCCACACATGCATGGCCTCCCCCATGAGCAACATCCCACACCAGAGTGGTCCATTTGTTAAAATCAGTGAAGTGACATTGACACATCATTATCACACAATGGCGAGAGTTTACATTAGGGTAAATGCCTGGTGTGTACATTCTATGGACTTGGACACATGTATAATGAGATGCATCTACCATTAGAGTATTACACACAGTAGCTTCATAGCTCTAAAATTCTCTGTGCTCTTCCTATTTGTACCTCCCTAACCCCTGGCAACTGCTGATCTTTTTCCTGTCTCCACAGTTCTGCCTTTTCCAGAATGTCACACAGTTAGAATCATACAGTATACAGCCTTTTCAGATTGGCTTCTTTCACCGAGTCATATGTATTAAGTTTGTTCCATGTCTTTTCACAGCTTGATAGCTCATTTCTTTTGAGGAGACACTTTTTAACGGGAGTATTGCTGCAACACTTATAAAACATAATTTTGCACACCTACCGCATTTACAAATGCATCAACTGTTTGATCTAGTTTTAGTGGCGAGCTTACGTTGGGGAGGGCAATGTGTGCCAGGGTATGTCCTCTAAGTAGTATGGAGACATGGAGATTTATCAGTATGCAAGTGATATAATTAAATTTGCATTTTGGAAGAGTCAAGTGGTAACAATATATAGGCTGTTTTGGATCAAGGAGAAATAAAGTCAGAGTAACTTGATTAGAAGACGATCTTAGGCATCAGATGATGAAGGTGAGAACTAACAGGGTGATGATAGGAGCTAAAAAGAGATGGTTAATAATTTAGAAAATTCCCAACAGGCAATGGCATAGTGGCTCACACCTGTAATCTCAGCACTTTGAAAGTCAGAGGCAAGAGGATCGCTTGAGCCCAGAAGTTCAAGACCAGCCTAGGTAACATGGCAAAACCCTGTCTCTACAAAAAATACAAAACAATTAGCCAGGTGTGGTGGTGCATGCCTGTAATCCCAGCTACTCAGGAGGCTGAGGTAGGAGATCGCCTGAACTCAGGAGGTCAAGGCTACAGTGAGCCATGATCTTGCCACTGCACTCCAGCCTGGGTGACAGAGCAAGAACCTGTTTCAAAACAAACAAGCAAAAGAATCTAAAAACATTTGTTCATCTCTTAATAAGGATTTGTTCATTTATTAACAAAAATTTATTGAACTCTAACATCCTAGCCTTTAAAATTGATACTTACACATTGGGTTTGGCATAAAGCTAAAAAAAAAAAAAAAGGGTAAGTATGTTACAACATGTTGCAGATGGAGTCTAAAGCTCAGATGAGGGCTTGTGCTTAAGACAGACTCATGTTCAAAAGTCACCCTCAAGGAGACAATGGTTAGAGCGAGGAAGCAGGAGTGGTTCACTCTTTTGTATGCCTAGGGAGATCAGAAGCAGAGAGTATGTAAGAACTAGATTATGTGTAAAAGCATGGGGTAGTAGAAGAAATAGAACTCAGCAAAACAGATAGAAATAGGAAGAGACTCAGTAATGTGCATAGCCAGGTAAATAAAATGTAGAGAACATTCAAGAATGAGAAGATGATCAACAATATCCAAGTTCATAGAGAAGTCTCCAAGAAGAGGTAACTGAATTTGACATGAAATGTTTCCTTAGTGATTTTAGAGTATAGAAGCAGAATTTCAAAGTCCTAGTAAGTAACAGATGTTGAGAAAACGTAGGTAGTGGATAGGAATTATGAAATTGAGAGCTAAAAGTAAGGCAAACCATAAGGAGGTTAACAGAGGAGGAAGGAACTTCAAATTATTTTTAAGGTAAGTGGAAAACTGTGCGTGTATAAAGACACTGTGGAAGACATCAGTGAGAAAGCAGATATTTAAGAATCAAGAGAGGGCAAGGTATAATCATGGCACTAAGCTCTGGGAGACCAAGTGTGTTTTGATAAAAAATTATAAGAGAAATCATATACCATCCTCCTAAGGATGGAACTAGTCTTGGAAACAACGAGAAGAAAAATATGGATTCTAAATCAGTGGATCAAAGCCTACTGATTTAAGAGATTTAGATGAAATCAGAAACAAAGTCGTAAAACAGAATATTGTTACTGTAAGTTTTGTTCTCTGTGTTCCCAAAGATTCTGGAACAGAAAGATACTTGAACTCAAAGGGTACAGTCATGTAGTGCTACTTAAAATCGTGGGGGAGCATCCCACCAAACCAATACCTCCTTTAACATAGACACAAGTGAACCAGGCAATGTTGTCCATTTCAGTGAAGATAAAGTGGCAAGTATATCCAATACGCACTGTACATTAGATAACATGTGAAGAGCTATTTCTACATAGAATGACAGAGCAATTCTACCATCCAGTGAAGCTTAAATACTGTGCTATCTAATCCTCTTGGTTGGAAACAAAATCAGCATTCTCTATTTGTTTCTCTTTCCATGTATGCTATGGGAGAAACACGTGAAGAAGCATCTGTGGATATGGTAGAGAAATTATGCACTGGCCTACTACATGTTCAACAACTTTTATTTCCATAGCAGGAGTGTATCCAGTCTCGTCATAACTTTCATTATTAATAATAATTCATGAAGTGCCATTAATCCATTAGCGATGAGAACCTGGACATCTAGAAAATTTCAGTGTGATGTTTATATTTTACATTCCAAAGTGGAGAAGGGAAAGTAATTGAAAACTGCATCTCTACTGTTTCTTATTCTTCTACTCTTGTACTGGGGAAAATAATCCCAAGCCTTAAATCACTATCATAACAAAGGAATTAGCTTGGCCAATGAAGAATTCATGTGAACAGAAGGCCCTTCCGGCAGAGTGGTAGTGGACGGCCACCTACAGAAATTTGCCACATATGTCCAATAATGTCATATAATGTCAGATTCCACTATTTTCTTTTACAAGAGTCACAAATGTGAATCTCTATTTTTAAACGGATACAAATTTTTTTAGCCATTAAGTCTAGATATTAAGATTTTTGTTTATGTACCTGTGCTTTATTAATGAAAGCCTTCTAACTAATTTCAAAGACTCCAAATCAACTTATTTTGTAGGATTTTAGTCTACCAATAGTTGTAGGTTTAGAGTTTGCTGAGTCATAGTGTGTCATTTACCTTAATCAAAGTTGAGACTACATGGAGAATTTTACTTATTAATCATCTGCTATCCCTGTCTCAAACTTATATATGTATACAAACTTTCTTCTAGATTCATTCTTGTATATTTATATGTATTCCATGTTTTAAAGGAAAAATCATCTATTTCTACTTTGATATAAACACCTATATGACATATAACATACCAGTTTGGAAGACGGAGTATTAAATCTACTGAGGACAGGCATAGTGGTCTATGAATTTGTTTTCTTACTTGATCTAGTCTTTCATGATTACCAGCTGATATTATTCAGCTCCTGCTATGAGAGAGACAACAGCTAGGCAGCTGAGCTATGTTGAAGCATAAGACCAAGTCCTTGGTTTCCAAGCATTTTCAAAATAGGTGGGGAAACAAACTTAAACTAAAAAATACTTCCACTGATAGAAGGGATAAAGTCCCCTGAAGGGAGTAAATGAAGGATAGAACCATTTAAACATGTGACAACCGAACAGCATGAATGAATTAATTTGTTCACACTCCGATTATCACACATCATTATAGGCCAATCTAATTAACTCAGTATCAGCAACAATATGCAAACAACGAAACACAAAGGAACATCATCCCTTATGATAGTAGGATCTTTTCAACACGATTCTTAAGAAAAGTTACACTTAATAAGTGCCTGACACTACACATGCTATCTCATCCGTTCAATTCCCCAGGTAAACCCGTGGTGTCAGCTCAGAGAAGGTCAACATCTTCCTGAAGTTCATTCAGCTAGTAAGCCAGCCAAAGTCCAAACCCAGTTGTGCGACATCAAAGCCAATGTTTCTTCCAATATATATCTCTGTCTCCTTTAATGTAAATCACCCCAGTGTGTGATGCTCCCCTCCCTGTGTCCATGTGTTCTTATTGTTCAACACCTGCCTATGAGTGAGAACATGCGGGGTCTGCTGCGGGAGGTGGGGGTGGGCCACGGGAGGGACAGCGGTGGCGGGGAGGTTGGGAGGGATAACATGGGGAGAAATGTCAGATATAGGTGATGGGGGATGGAGGCAGCAAACCACATTGACATGTATGTACCTATGCAACAATCCTGCATGATCTGCACATGCACCCCAGAACCTAAAGTACAGTAAAAAGAAAAAGTAAATCACATAGGGTCCCCTTTCATCGAGGCTTGTTTCTTCATTGAACAGACCCAGCCTGGGTCAGATCAATGTCTTCTGAATGTTATTAATTACATTTAGTAAAGGTTGATATCAATCACAACACTTTGAAACAGCTTACAAAACTTTCCATCTCCAACACTATCACAGGCATTTTACGGAGTCCTGTGTACATGCACTTTCCAGCCTCTCTTCCCTCGAATTGATCCAGTTACACAATGCTCACCACTCAAATTAACCAACGCTTACACCAAGAAGCCTTTCACAATCCTCCTAGATTGGTCAAATTTTCTTCTTAAACACCCAGGGGTTTTCCTTGGACTTTTGATTACCAGCCCAGCACATAAGAAGCTGGAGTTTTGCCGCCCCATCCTAACGACAAGTAAAAAGCTGAAGAAAATGAAAAACCAACAACTCTCCTTAGATCCATAAAAAGTGAGGTTAAAGGCAAACTGCTGTCCCGAAAACTTAAGAGACCAACAGGCAAATATAGAGAATCACAACTTACCGGAGCCCAAACGGCCCAGGAAGCAGTGCTGCCAAGGGATAGCTGAGGTGTAACTGATGAATTCATGGAGGCTCTGAGTGGAGCAGTCTGAGAGCTGAAAATTCCAGGGAGACCCCGTCATTGGGAAGGCCCCACATTTTCTGGAGCTGTATGTCTGGATCTCTACCAGGTCCTCTCTAAGAGTGCTGGAGAAACATTCCCTCCCTCTCCAGCAGTGGGGAAAAGCAAGCCATTTTGAAATGTACCAGAGCATTCTGCTCTCTTAACAAGGTCTGCCCTCAGGTGAAACTATTTAACCTGAGCCTAAGCTGCTCATTTCACCAGAGACGGAAAGACCTGGGGAAGGGAGTTGACAGGCATACCTTGTTTTATTGTGCTTGACTTTATTACACTTTGCAAATATTGTGGTTTTGACAAATTGAAGGTTTGGGACAACTCTTCATCAACCAAGTCTGTGGGTGCCAGTGTTCCAACAGCACATGCTCACTTTGTCACATTCTGTTAATTCCTGCAATATTTCCAACTGTTTCATTATTATTATAGCTGTTATGGTGTATTCAGTGATCTCTGATATAACTATTGTTATTGCGTTGGGGGACCATGAACCATGACCATATGAGATGGTGAACTTAATAAAAGTTACGTTCTGATTGTTCCACCAATTGGCCATTTCCCCATCTCTTCCTCCCTTTCCTCCAGCCTCCCTTTCCCTTAGACACAACAATATTGAAAGCCAGCCAATTTATAACCTCACAATTGCACGTTTCTTATTTTAAATCAAAAGCTAGAAATAAAGCAAAATAGCCTTATTGCTGACATAGAGACAGTTTTAGCAGTCTGGATAGAAGATCAAACCAGCCACGATATTTCCTTAAACCAATGCCTAATCAAGAGCAAGGCACTACCTCCCTTCAATTCTGTGAAGGCTGAGAGATGTGACGAAGCTGCAGAAGAAACGCTGGAAGCTAGCAGAGGCTGGTTCACGAGGTTGAAGGAAAGAAGCTGTCTTCATAACATAAAAGTGCACAGCAAATCAGCAAGTGCTGATGGAGCCGCTGCAGCCAGTGTGAAGAGTGTTGATGAGACAATGACTTCAGTGTGGGACACGTTCAATGTGGGGCACCTGCAAGGTATCCAAAGGAAAGCATAGCTGACAAATGAAAAATTCAGTGGGAAGCTTAGTAGAAAAGATCATGTGAAGGATATGAATCAAAGGTCATTAAAGTCATGGGAGTGGGTGGGATTGTGAGAAAGAGGGTAGAAATTAGACAAGAATAGACAAAGACTGTACAATGCAACATGCTTAATTTAACTCCAAGCAAGCAGGGACCACATGAATTTTGTTCACTACTCAAACCCTGATATGGTTTGGCTCTGTGTCCCCACCCAAATCTCATGTAGGATTGTGATCCCCATGTGTCACAGGGGGTCCCTGGTGGGAGGTGACTGGATCATGGCGGCAGGTTTCTGCCATGCTGTTTTCATGATAGAGAGTGAGTTCCTATGAGAGCTGATGGTTTAAAAGTGCAGCATTTCCCCCCTCACTGTCTCTCTCTTGCCACCATGTGAAGGAAATCCTTGCTGCTGCTTTGCCTTCTGCCATGATTTTAAGTTTCCTGAGGCTTCCCAGTCATGCTTCCAGCAGAACTGAGTCAATTAAACCTCTTTTCTTCATAAATTAGCCAGTCTCAGGAAGTAGTTTTTTAAAGCTGTACCAAGTGTTGTGTCTGCTCACAGCAGGCGATATTTGTCTTAAATGAATCGATGATGAACAATGAAGGAATGAAAGGAACAGGAGAAGTCAATAAAAAGTCTGAGGGAAAAAAAAGACAAAGACAAAATAGTTGAAGGTGAAGCAGGAAAGTGCAGTGCTGTTGGATCAAGGGAGTAGAAAATTTCAGAACAGGGGATTTTTTTTTTCCTCAATGTATCAAATGCTCATGTGATATCATTTTTTTCTAAATTAGCCATCATAGGCACACATATCAGATTAATTTTTCCTAAGCTATTTTTAAAAATCATGTCATTATCTTTCTCAAAAAATCTCAAACATTTTCAAGAAAGATACAATTTAAACTTGTCTTTGTGACAATTAAAATCCTCCATAATTTGGCACTGACTTGTGTTCCCAGCTTTACGGCTCATTGGCTGGAACTCTTCCTTCTATTCATGTTCCTCTCCTCACTCTTTCCTGACCTGATTCCCAAGACTTTGTCCCTCCTTCTTTCCTCTGACTTTGAATATTTACCTTCCGTAACTCCACTGAAGTCCCATTTCATTCACAACAGCCTCTTGGCTGTTGTAGCAAGTACTTGTGTGTCCTTTCACTGAGTTCACTCTTGCCTAGACTGTGTTCATGACGTCAGACTTCTGAACATTTGTAAAAGCAAAGCACAACTATGGATTTATCTTAACAATATGGCAGAGCTGGAGCTTCTTTCTCTGGGTTCTACAGCAATGTGTCAGCTCACAGCTGCTCATGTGACTTTGAAGGTCCTCCCCAGTGTCCAGGCTATAGCAACACTAAAAACAAACAAACAAAAATGATAGCTAATGGGGACTGAGTTATCTAAAGTGTCTTGTTCTATTTCTGCCAGTTGCTGTGAAGGCTAAGAAAGTGTGCACAATTTTTGTTTTGTTTTGTTTTTCTGTTTTCATCTTTCTATTGACTTATCAGGTTAGAGTGAGACTTGATCCATGAGAGGAGAATATAGATAAAGGTGTTTAGATGATAATGCTACAGAAGCTGATTTGGTGACAGTTGAAATTTCCTCTTCCCATTCTCACTCAACAATCCCCTTAGAACAACACTGTATTAGTCTGTTTTACATTGCTGTCAGGAATATCTAAGGCTGGGTAATTTACAAAGAAAAGAGGTTTATTTTGACCCATCGTTCTGCAGGCTGTCCAGAAAACATGGAGCTGGCATCTGTTCCTGGTGAGGCCTCAAGAAGCTTCCAGTCATGGCAGAAGCCTCAGGGGGAGCTGGTGTCTTACATGGAGAGAGAGAGGGAGCTAGAAAGAGAGAGAGGTGAGAGGTGCCACACTCTTTTAAAGAGACAGATCTTGCATGAACACAGAGTGAGACATTACTCATCATCATGAGGACAGCAACAACATTCATGAATCCTTCACCTCCATGACCCAACATCTCCCACTAGGCCTGACCTCCAATATTGGAGGTCACATTTTAACATGAGTTTTACAGGGGACACAACATCCCAACCATATCAAACATCTGCTTATTTTTCAAATTCACTCATCAAGTTTTCTGGGAAATCCATTCCAATCTGTATGATAATAATGATTTTCAGGGTTACCCTCCTTAGGTGTTCCAGCCAGATCTTTTGTTGCTCTTAACATACTACATCATAACTGTCTGTTTAATTATTGTCTGCCTCACACGACATTTGAATGGAGGAGGACATTTAGAACTATGATTCCTCATGCTCAGCATGGAACTTAAATAGTTGGTGTTCTGTACATGTTTGCTGCATGAATAAATAAATAAAAATGAGTATGATCGCTAGACCTTTCATAATTATTGCAGCAAATGCTCTAATAGACTGCTGCTTAGTTTCTGAAGGTATCATGTTTTGCTTTTAAGTCTCTGGAGGAATTTTAGTCTGCTCAGAAAGTTTTAAAAAAGGAAAAGAAGGGGAGAGAAAAGATACTAGCAATCTGAGGCTGAAGGTAACATTCAACACTAGTGTTAAAGTTAATAGGAGAAATTTCTGGCAATAGAGTGAGCAGAAAATAGACATTTTTAATGACTGCCTCCTAGAGTCTCGTTGAAACAACTAACTAAATAGGACAGAATATCTGTAGACAGCTAAATTGAAAATATTTCTTATACGAAAGAGCAGAATCCCAAGAAACGAAGTGAGAAGATACTAGCAAAACCCAACTAACAACACATTAGTCAGATAGGTGACAGAGGAGGGAAGCAAAGGTGGGTCTGTTGGGGACTCTCTCCAAACATTATGTGGATTAGCATGCTACAAAGCCAGCTACCACTATGGCTGATTCATGGATCTGTGTTTGCAAGAATGAGCTATAATAAACTGAATGACAGCATTGTGTGGGAGAGGGACACAGGGCTTGCCAGGTACACTGCAGCTCATACCTGGCACCGAATTTGCCAAACAGAAATTGATTATCCTGAGAGCTGGAACCCAGCATGGCAGTTCACTAAATGCAGTGAATAAATAACACAGAGACTCAGATCTTTGCTGGGACTGTGCAGGGTTTCAGCTTCCACTTCACTTCTGCAGGCTGCTTGCAATGTGAATTGGGAATGATAATTTACAGCAGATTTATGTTCTTCCTTTCCCTATTGTCTAAACATGAAAGAATTGGGCACAGTTCCACATCTGTCTTTGACAGGCTCCATTTCAATGCTGAATTCAGCTATAAGCCAATGGATCTCTTGCTGTAAGGATAAGCAAGCAGTAGTGTTAATATACCAGACCTGGAAGAAAACAATCCAGACTCAAATAACGGTGAGACCACAAAGAATCAGAGTAGATACCTGCCCCTCAAATAGACAAGGGGAAATGTCCTGCTTCATGGTATCTCTGTAATTCAAGCAATATAGCATCTAAAACAAAAGAGAAGAAACTGAGGTCAACAGATACTGCATGGAGTTTAAAACGTAGAACAAAAATAAGATTGATGGCAGCATACATGAGCTTGGATGCTGCAGAAAAAAAAAGTAAAGCAAAAGAAAAAACTTTATAATTCTTCAAGAATTGAGGGAAAAAAGAGTAAGGAATAATTAAAGACATGGAGTATAGGTCCAGGAGATTTTAGTGGTTTCTGAGCTGTGCTACAGATACACCTACACCACTACTACCAACATTCCCACTACACACACACACACACACACACACACACACACGATTTTCACTAATTTTTACATGCATGGGGTGATGCATTCACCTTTTTCCTTTGTCCAGAGACACAATCTCTATCCTCAACTCACAGAAATAATGTGATGTCATGGAAGACTAAATAAAGAACCGGAATTTATTCTCCCTGCTTTCCTATTATTGAGAAGATACTGTATATAATCCCAACTCTGAGATTTTTTTAAAATTTCAGCAGTAAAATGACAACTTGTAAAAGCAGCAACTTTTCTTACCATACAACATCTTTGATTTATCTTTAATTTCCTGGGAGCTTCCTTTTTGGGGGAACTTGTATCATATGCTCCGACTGGCCAGTGAGGAAGTGTCCACAGACCTCCTAACGTAGCAGACTTCACACTTCCAGTTGTGCAGGAGTTATAAAACTGACCCTCACAAAGAAATTTTCTCAAACTTGTCTTTTCATCACATTAAAGAAGGTGAGATTGGGAGTAATATATGTTTGCCATTAATAAAAATTTGGGACATGTCATGTCTTTTGGTGGTGGGCTTTGATATGATTGTATGATATCTTTTGCACCACGGCGATAGAAGACCCTGATCCTCTCCAGGCAGATAGAAAACATGTACCAATGGAGTCTAGAAAAATCCTCATAAAACCACCAGACTCATAGCAAGAGAGAGAAAAGCTTAGCAATCTGTATGATCAAAGGTCAGCCTCCTGGTCCCAGTGGGATAGCTGTGTACAGCAACCACTGCAACTTATAAAATGTGTCTGGAGATCAGTGAAAAAGACCAGAAGAAATAACCACTTGCATATTTATGAAACGCAAACTTTCCAGACCACGGAAAAGATTCAAAGTCCTGAATCAAAAATGTTAACCAAGTAGCAAAAAATCAAAAAGAGAACTATATGTAATACTATCTAGTGATAACTGTGTGATCTAAATTCAGAAAAGTTCTACATGCATTAGTAGAAAAAACATGTGGTCCTAAGACAATAATCAGGTGAGTATCAGAAAATAATAGAAAAGTATGGTCAGAGAATTGAGAGAAAATATGAAGCCCAGGAATTTTATACAGACATATGGTATATACATAAAGAAACAGAAAAGTATTTTTGGATATTTAAAAATGAAGAAATTAAATAATTCTTAATATCTTTCCCAAAAATATTACTCAAACCTTACTTTCTAGTAGACCAGTAAAGAGTCAAAGAGAAATATTTTTAAAAAGGAGAAGTTGTGAAACCATTGCAGTAAGCATCAAATTCAGATAAACACAGATTTAAGCTTAAATACATGTGGTAAATACAGCTAAAAACTAATATTTTTAGAAGAGAAAAAATACAATATATATAAAAAAAATCCCAGTAGACTTCTTCTTCCAGGAAGATGCAGTAGGTGTAATTTTTCCTATTTCTTCTATTAGGTACAACTAAAATCATGGACATTTGATACAAAGCAAACATAAGCCAGATGCGGTGGCTCATGCCTATAATCCCAATACTTTGCAAAGCCAAGATGGGTGGATTACTTGGGTCCAAGTTCAAGACTAGCCTCAGAAACATGGTGAAATCTCATCTCTACTAAAAATACAAAAAATTAGCCAGACATAGTGGTGTGCACCTGTGGTCCTAGCTACTTGGGAGGGAGAGGTGGGAGGATGGCTTGAGGCCAGAAGGAGAGGAGGATGCAGTTAGCTGAGACTGAGATAACACCACTGCACTCCAGCCTGGGCGACAGAGCTAGACTCTGTCTCAAAAAACAAAGCAAGCAAGCAAACAAATAAACAAAAAAACAAATATAAGAAGACTCTGTAAGGAGGAGAGAAGACAGACTGGCTAGGGAGCTTAAAGTCCAGAAACAGTAAGGCTATAGGATCCCTGGGTTTTTTTGACTCATGTATTCCAGAATCTGGGGACCTAGGAATGCCAACAGGTATGGAAAAAGAAAAAGTCCAATGACATCTTATTCTCTCTAGCCAGAGGGCCAGAGGCAGCTTAGCAAAACAGAAAATGCCTCAACAAACTGCTCTAATCAAGACAAACACCACAGAAAAACCCACGGCCCTACCCCAGCCCACGCTGGCAAAGACTTACTCGAACGGAAACCTGGACTTCCACCTTGCTAGAATGTAATGAGGTACCCAAGCCCCCTTGATGGGTGGTATCAGAGGAGGCTTGTAGAGAGTTAGGTCTTTTACCATGACCACATGAGCCAAGGACATCTCTCCTCCCATGGCATCAGTGAAAGCTTTCTGAGGGGTAGTAGCCAGGCATTCCTACTTCTCCCAGCCAAGGTGGCATCAGTGAGGACTGGTGAGGAGCCCGGCAATAGCACAGAGCCCCTTCCGCCTCACAGCTTAACAGAAACCAAGAGAAAAACCTGGACTTCTCTCATTTTGCAGTAATCAGGCCACTGCCCTCTTTTCATTACCCCAGGGCTTCACCTACAGGAGCTTTGTCAGAGACATAGCTATGACAGCTAAAACAAAACGTTTAAATAAGATATAAAGTGTTATAATGTATTGACCAAGATGTCTAGTTTTCAATTAAGAACAGAACAGATAAATCTCAACTAAAATGAAAAAACAAAGTCAGCAGACACCAACATCAACATGACAGATGTTAGAATATCTAACATCTGTCTAAAGATATTTTAAAGCAGCTGTTGTATAAATGCTTCAAGGCTGGGTGCGGTGCCACATGCCTGTAATCCCAGCATTTCGGGAGGTTGAGGTGGGCAGATTGCTTGAACTCAGGAGTTCAAGACCAGTCTGGGCAAAATGGTGAAACTCCATCTCTACCAAAAAAAAAAAAAAAATTAGCCAGGCATTGTGGCATGTGCCTGTAGTCCCAGCTACTCAGGAGGCTGAGGTGGGAGGATCGCTTAGCCTAGAAGGCTGAGGCTACAGTGAGCTGTGAGCGTGCCACTGCACTCCAGCCTGGCCAACAGAGCAAGACCCTGTCTCAAAAAAAAAAAAAAAAAAGGTTGCAATGTGCAATTATCAACACACTTGGAGAAAATGAAAAGTAGGGAGGCTGAGCAGAGAAACTGAAGAAAGGCCAGGCATAGTGGTTCATGCCTGTAATCCCAGCACTTTGGGAGGCTAGAACAGAAGGATCACTTGAGCCCAGGACTTCAAGACCAGCTTGTGCAACATAGACCACGTCTCTATTAAAAAAAAAAAATCACCAAGCATGGTGGCATATGCCTGTGGTCCCAGCTACTTGGAGGCTCAGGCAAGAAGATCATTTGAGCCTGAGAGGGTGAGGCTATAGTGAGCTGAAATCACACCACTGCACTCCAGTCTGGGCAACAGAGTAAGACCCTGTCTCAAAAACAAGACAAAAAACAAAAAGAAATTGAAGAGATAGAGAAGAACCCAGTGGAAGTTTTAGAACTGAAAAATACAATAACTGAAATTAAAAAACTCAATGGATGGCTCAAGAGCAGAATGAAGAGGGCAGAGGAAAGAACTGGTGGACTTAGAACAACAACTTACAGGAAATTTGAATATCGCAGAGAAAATAGGCTGGAAAAAAAAAAATGAACAGACCTTCAGGGATCTGTGGTATTGTACAAAAAGATCAAACATTCCCATCTTCAGAGCCCTGGAAGGAGAAAAAAAAGAGAACGGTACTAAATGGCTTACCTTTCAAATTTGGCAATTCATTCCAAATAGGATAAACCTAAAGGAATGAAAGAAAACACCAAGACACCAAGACACATTATAGTCAAACTTATGAAAATAAAAAGACTAGAAAAATCTTGAAAGCAGAAGGCAGCAAGAGAGAAATGATACATGATCTATAATCTATAGGGGGAAAATAGTTTGAGTAATAGTGGACTTCTCATTAGAAACCATGAAGGCCGGAAGGAACTGATACAAATGAAAGTGTTAAATAGAAAGAGCAATCAATCCAGAATCCTATATTCAGTGAAAGCAACCTTCATCAATGAAGGGGACATTAAGAGTTCTCACAAGAAAGAAAAGTAAGGGAATTTGTAGCCAGGAAAACTACCCTAAATTAATAGCTAAACAGAGTTTTCTAAACAAAAACACAATGATACATCAGAAAATAAAAAAGAATAACAGAAAAAGTAAAATATAATCATGCATCTCTTAATGACAGGGATATGTTCTGAAAAATGTGTAGCTAGGCGAATCTGCCGTTGTTTGAGCATCATAGAGTGTACCAGTGGTCTAGCCTACTACACACCTGGACTGTATGGTATAGCCTATTGCTCCTAGGCTACATACATGGATAGCACGTCATTGTACTGGATAACACACAGTGATAAAAATTTATTTATCGAAACCTAGAAAAGATGTAGTAAAAATATGGTATTATATTCTTATGGGACCATCATACATGCAGTCTGTCATTAACCCAAACATCATCTTACAGCATATGACTGTAGAATACATTTTCCTTCTCTTGAGTTTTCTAAAGTATATTTCAGTGTTGAAGCAAAACTTATAACACTGTCTTAAGTGCTTCTAAATCTATATAAAAGAAACATGTATACCATTTATAAATAGGAGGTAATATTCTTCACGATGGTCACACTAGTAAAATGTTAACACCAGTAGATAGTGTAGTAGTTCCTTCTGCAGCATAATTTGTGCCCCCAAGAGTATGACCTACGTGGATTATACAAATGGACTCCCTTCCTCTCTGGATTTTGGTTGACTTCAATCAACAGGGAGCACCAGCAGAATGCTGGAAATAGAAGGAAAACGGAGTGAGATCTGAGTATTTATTTTTCTGTTTTCCTCCCTGTGAGTAGACCAGCAGGTCAACCACATCTTTTTATCCCAAATGTCTCAGAGTCATTGGCTCAATCAGCTGCATCTGTTTGGCAGAGAGGAAGAGAGCGTAAAGCTCATATAGACAAAGTTATAAAAGCCTTTAAAAACATTACAAAAATATACAAGGCCAATTTTGGAACTGGTACACCTTTTTCACCCACTTTCCATTGACCGTAACTCAGTCCTGTGGCTATACCTACTTGCAAGGGATGCTGGGTAACAGTCTAAGCCATGACATCATTGCAATTTTTAGTCTGATATAAAACATATGTTCCTTAATTCAAATTTATCTTATTTGTCTCAATAAAGTTTTGCACTCCACACGCTCCCTCCTTTGGAACCCGCAGGATGACTAGAGGGCACAAATTCTGAACTGCATGTGGGAACCCACACCCCAGTTCCATCCCCTAATGATGGTAAAAACCTAAGCCATTTTCAGATGAAACAGAGTGTCTGCCCTGCTGTTCCTAGAGAGCTTCAATATACAATAAACTGCTTCATTGTGTCTCGGTGGATGCGTGGCACAGCAGTCTCAACCTCTCAACAACTTTTGGGTGGAAGATGGTGGGTCCTGTCCTCTAGGGGGCAATCAAAAGACAGCCTGTTTTCATATTAGGTTATTTACATTTTGCCAAATGATTTGTAAGAATTCTTCATATATATATTTTTTGCCACCCAAATTTGTGGGTGGTCTTTTACATTGTCAATATCAAATTTGGAATTATGGTTATTCTAGCTTCAGGAAATGAACTGAGAGTGTTCTACTTTTTGCTATATTCTGGAATAGCTTGTTTACAATGGAAACTATTTATTCATTAAATATTTGGTAGAACTTGGAGGACTGAAAAATTATCTATTGGGTACAATTATAGTCTTTCGGCGACAGATGAACTAACAGCCCAGACTTTACCTCTATACAAATCATCCATGTAACCAAAAGCACCTGTATGCCTACATGTATTGAAATTAAAAAAAAAACTAAATTGATTAAAAATGATTTTTATATTAAAAAATACAAGCTAATAACATCAGATAGAAATTACAAAACAATTCTTTGAAATTTTACAATCTAACTTGTGTAAGTTTAAATATATTTAAATATATGTCACCATTTCAGCACTCAATATTTAAAATACTTATTCACACTCACTTTGGTTTCCAGGAAAAAAAATGTTTTCTATATGGATGTTTCTCTATGTTAAACAAACTTTAGAAGTACTTAATGCATGTCTATTAAATAAACTGATAAATTCGGGAAAAAAAAGATGCTAGTTTCAACAGGTTTTATATTTAAAATATTTAACAACTGGTATAGCATGAATATTAAGCAATCTAAAGAGATATTGGCTAAATCAGAATCAACACCAGTTGTAAAAACTCCATGTGAATGTACTGGTGTGCTCTGGATAAGCAACAGCATTTTCTGGAATGAAGGTAAATTCATCTAGAGAGAATCTGCGTTTGGTTTCTCTAGGCATCTGGGGACACTTACTGTCCAGGATCACTTTAAATTACATTTTGCCTTAAGATGTTTTGGAATCTAAACTCATGTGAATTTCATTTGTAAACTCTTCTGATGGCCAACTTTGGGGGCTATACCCTACTTCCCTAAGATCTGCTTAGCACATAGTTTGAAATAAGTTACTTCTTTCTGAAAATTCTTGCAGAGAATAGGTTTATTTCTAGTTTTCCTTTACAGGGGGACTCTTTGGAGTCCCAGCTTGAAAAGAAGAAAGTCTCCTAGTAGACTTAGTATGCTGAGTGGTCCTTAGGTTTTGCAGAGAATAGGTTTATTTTTTATTTTCTCTTACAAGGGGACCCAGCTTTAAAGAAGAAAAATTTTCAAGCAGACTTAGTGCTCTAGGTGGACTGCGGACTCTGACTCCTATTCCCTGTATCACTGGAGCTCTGGAAAACTGAAGTTTCAATTTATCTCAGACAAAAGACCATAAGTCAAAAGCCAGCTACAGAGAAGGACCCCCCAAAACCCCATAGAACTTATGGCCTGAGGATGTCTTACTTTCCTGCGAGCTCATCAATGAATTAAATATAGTTTAAAACCTTTATCCGAAATTGTTTATTGTTTGTAACCCGTGGAGAAATTGGCCCAGGTAGTTCTTCTTCCTATTACAGAACTGAAATTTCAATGTTAATACTTTTTTCTAATATGAAGCTGGTTAAACTGCATATGAATTGAACCTGAGATCATAACATTGTTTTGATAGGACTTAATCAACAAAATTAACTAGATGAGACACATTAGTTTAAATATAATTTGGTATTTGATGAAATTATGGCAAAAACAGTAAGGAAAATTACCTTAAAGGACTTGTTTTCTGCAAAGGAAAATAGTTTGTCTCTAAATTAGATGTAATTTTTAAAAATGTTGACCAGTATACTTATATGGTTGTGAAAATAGTAGGCATTAAAACAACAACACATCTTAAATGTAACAACATTTAAACACTGAAACAACATATCTGAAATGTAAATGATCATAGTTGGAATTGCTACATTGATTATACCATTTAAAAAAGTTTCAAACATTGACTTTGAAGCTTATTGGTTCGTTCATCATGACATATGGGTAATTTGTAGATAATCGATGTAATTGTCATTAAATCTCCCAAAAGATGTAGTGTTATATTCATAAGAGGTATAGAACAAATTCCCAGGAAAATCTATTACAGACACAAGGCTTCATTACATGCAGACTAGAGAATGAACACTAAACTCAAAGTGTCCAATAAAGTGTGAGCTCAAACGTCTTCAAACTAGAAACGCGAAGTCATTATTGCTATATTTTTCACAGTCAGTAATAAGCAGTTTGATTCTAAAAGTACATTCTGCCAGAAGAACTTGGCCCCAACCAATACTGGGGAAACGGAATTAGCTCTGAACTCAAAGGAATGTGGATGAAAGGTAGTGCTTGCTTTCCGGTTTTGTGGGTAAATTACAACTCAGGAGAGAATCAGAAAAATGTGTGGATTATTTTGAGGAAAAAAAATCAAATTTCCATTCACACTGAGAGGAACTGAAGGAAGTAGCAACATAACTGTTTTGTTTTGTGTTCTGATTAACAGAGAAAGCGAAAACTAAACACATTATTCCAAGCTTTGGAAAACGTTTTTTTTAATACAAATCTAGTGCTCAGGGCAAGAGTCTACATATATAATATATATATATATATATATATATATATATATATATTATATAAATAATATGATATATATCTATTTCATTCAAATCAAATAAAATTTCTGACATACCAGCATATGGTATGTAAATGTGATATATACTTCCCAAAATAAAGAACTTTTTTATAAACCTCAATTTGGATGGCTTACACTGAGAAATAAGATATTTTATTAATACATTGTATGTAATTATTGTATTTGCTTTATTTTATATCCATGACAATATGACTAACAGAAATGTAGCATACAATATTGTCTTTTTATACAGTTGCTGTGAAGTCACATGGATAGCTGATGATAGCCCATTCATTCGGTTGTTCCGAAAAATTTTTTTTGAAGCTTTTCAGTGGCTTTAGTTTTCCCCTGACCACTGGGTCCAGATTAGGATTAAGTGAGATAGCTGAAATGTATCTCTCCATCTTCAGATCCAAGTGCATTTTTAAACACTTGCACTAAACCCATTTTTAAAAGAAATGAGACAAAATTCAGAGATTAGTCATATATAAGGCCAGAAAAAAATCTGATTATTATGAATTGCCTAGGTATTCGATTTCTTTATATTGGGCTCTAAGCAATTGCAAATTGCAGTTTCTTTCATTTCTGAAATGGGGAGTGAGTCGGACAGTTTCCCTTGCAAAGGCTGAATTCTCGGTTCCTCAAACGGTTCTCAATCTGAGCATGGTGGACCTCTCCAAGGAACTATCAGTGGGTTGGTCATAAATCATAGAGCCTTCTGTTTACCCCTATGACTGATTTCTAGAAACAGGATCAATGCACTTCATTCCTGAAACCTGAAAACAAGTATCTGTGAGAGAGGGTGTCAAGAAAGACAATATTTTAAAAGGTCAAATCTTAATTCACCTTGATTTCCGGAAATATTTCTTATAGCTTTTTGATGAAAACAATTTTCTAGCCCTTGATGATTACATTCTAACAGCCCTGCAGTCAGGAACATTAAAAGTAGTTATATGCTCATTTTTACTCCAAAAATTCTTAGCCTTGCTAAATCAACATCCCCCTTTTCAAGCCCAGAAACAAATGTAGCAACTGAACAATTTCTAGAATATAAGTTCTCATATAAAAACTGATATAAAAGTGTGTTCAGGAGGTAGCTGCTGTTGAAATTAAGAATAATATCACTTCTAAGATGTATGTGTTATATGTAAAATGTATGCAGTCCAAGAAACTAAAAGAAGCACATTTTTATTCTATTTTATCGTTTTGCTTGGTGTTTCAGTGACAATTATGTTGCCAACATTCTCTTGCAATTCATCTGTGTAAAATATCCGTAAAATTATACCTTCAAGATAAAATCAGGAAGAAAAACTTTCCATTTTTACTACTTTAAGATGTATTCCCTGTCCCAGAACCCACTAGTTTTCAAAGTATGTAGTTTGAAGAAATGACATTTAACAACTTTTTGCATAAAAACTCTTAAGAATACAAACTTTGAGTGATTTTCTGGTAAATCTAATTTATTTAAATTAGCTTTATTTAATTACCCATACAGCTGTTCTGTGCCCTGAACATAGCCCAAGGGACTATGTAAAGTGCTTAAGTCTAAATGTCATGTTTTATCACCATTTAACATGTAGCAAGCTATAACAAAAAATTTTTGTTGTTCACTGGGTAGTACTTCAAGAATATGGCATTCCTTTCTTTCTTCCTCTGATATTATAACAGTTATAAAGCTACAAGCTAAATGTAAGTAGGACTGACTTCCCTTGAACACCATCATGTCATCATTCAAGTTACAGCTATATCCTTGCTGAGAGAGAACTCTTTCATTCCAGTAGTTGTAATTACCATCTATACATAGAGTTTTCAAGATCCATAGCACAGCCCACTTTGCTTTCTCGTTCTCTAGACTCCTACATCCAATGTCAACTGAACGTCTCCTCTTAAATAGTCCACATGTTCAAAGTGGAATTCAGCATCTTTCTTTCAAACAGATCATCTGTTGTATTCTAACATCAACAAATGAGGCTTCATTTACCATACAGATGACTGGTTCTAAGATGGTTTAGGGCATAAAATGGCTTAGAGCTGACATCACCTCTATCCTCACATGGAACAAATGGCAGACAGTATCACTACTAAGCATACTAGAAAGAGCTTGGACTCTGAAGTCAGGTGACCTGGGTTTGAATTCCAGCCCTTACTGTTATTTACAATATTATCTTGGGCAAATTATTTCTGGAAGCCTTGGTTTCCTTATCTACAACAAAAATACCGTCAGACTTCCCAGTGATATCTAGAGAATTCAAGGAGAAAATACATGTGAAAGTGTTGAATGTAAGACCTAAGACAATGTAAATACAAATGATTTCTATTTAGCATATTTCTAAAAGAAAAATCCAGTGAGGATGATTGGCCTAAAAACAGAATAAATCACCTTAATTTGTAAAATTAATGGAACTTGGTTTTCTGAAATTTTATTAGGACTTGCCCAGTCTTAGTGCCAACTAAAAATGTAGAAAGTAAAAGTACTTGTCAACCAAGTAAAGCACATTTTGGAAACACTTGATCTACATACACATAGCTTTAGGAAAAGAAGGGTGAATTTTCTGATAATATTATGGATACTTTTAGGTCAACAGAAATTAATGAATACTTGACTTGTATTAGAGAGGAAGTTAGAAGCGGCACGTCCCTATTTTCCATTAGGAAGTGGGAAAATCAGGACAAAGTGTGATTGTCCTCCAAACTTAGGGTTTCTTTTGAATCCCAAAGGATCTTTCAATACAATTAAATTTAAATGAGATTCTGTCATAAGCTCCATTGCATAACGCACCACGCAGTCATCTCAGAAGGCTCAGCTTTTCCTGTTCCAAGCTGTCGTGTGAGCGGTTTGGGTGACACTTGTTTCACAGAGCATGATTTACCGTCATGACTATCTTTCAGGTGGAAGATGCAGCGGGCGCCCTGATGACCTGGTCAACAGAAATGAATAAACACTTGACTTGCATTCGAGCAGAAGTTAGAGGCAGTGCTTCCCTAATCGACAACGAGGAAACAGAAAAACCCAAGATGGTCTCAACGTTGTTTCAATATCCCTAAAACTGATGAGAAACTGCTACATCCAAATGGCCTTACTCCAATTAGAGCATCTGTCCAATAAATAAGTTTTCCAACCTTATATACAGTTGTTGGGTCTTTTTTGCTTGGAAAAAGTAGCAAATGGCAATATCTGAAAGGAACAGTTTACTTTTTTCTTTTAATAAAGCAATTCAAGGTTGCCGGTACCATACATTCAAATGCTCAAATCACACATACACCCAAAACACCCACAATGGCTTATACGACATACTCACCGACGACATCACAATATCCAATTTTCATCACATTGTGGTTGAACTTGTTCCTACAGGTAGGTTTGTCTCATGTTCCAGCCTTTATCCCCTAAGCATTTGAGGGCTGACAGTTTTATCTCCTTATCACATTATTTCAGTTATTTGCAAGCAAGATGTAGCAGGTACCTGAACATCTTGGGGATAATTACTCTTCCAGTAATTTGCAACACTAATGATACTTTTCTAGTTTTTTATGGTGCAAGTGTTTTATGCTTTATTAATTTGCACTTGGTCTTTTCTTTGATATTTTTTCTCCTGTCTGAGAGTTTTCCAAGTCTATTGCTTGTACTGTGCCTATGAAGAATGTTTTCTACTACAAAATAAGGAAAATGATTATGATAATACTGAAAAGGCCAAATTGTAGCCTTTATAAGAAAAAAATATATTATGAAACTTTTTTTTTGTCTTCCCTAAATGCAAGGTTAAGTAAGAAAGTTGAGTGAGGCTAGTTAAGGACTACGTGCCTCAAGGGTATTCATCAGCCATGATCACCCTAGCAGGCTAGTGTATCGTTAAGAGACCATGTGAGAGCAGGAAGTCAAAGCCCCTTTGTACTAATCCTTGAGATCCGGTCCTACGTCTGACTCAAATTCTCTAGGAAAAGTGAATTGATAAGGCAGGTTAAAATATCAACATAAGATGAAGAAGCTGTTATAACTGTTTTCTGACCCTACAGTTTTGCCTTTTCCTGGAATGCCATATAAATGAAATTACACAATCTATTGCCTTTACAATCTGGCTTATTTTACTTACAAAAATGTGCTTAAGAGTCATCCATTTTGTTGTATAAATCAGAAGTTTGTTCCTTTTAATTGTTGAATAGTACCCCATTCTATGGATACACCACAGTTTGTTTATCCATTCACTTGTTAAGGAGCATATTGACTGCAGCATTTTTGCAATTATGAACAATGCTGATACAAAATGTTATCTACAGGTTTTTGTGTAAACATGAGTTTTCATTTCACTTAGGTAAATAACTAAAACTAGGATCACTAAGGTGTATTGTAAATGTATGTTTAACCTAATAAAAAATTGCTAAAATATTATCCAAAGTGTCTGTACTGTTCGACATTCCAACAGCAATGAATGAACATTTTGATTGCTCTGCATTCTCACCAGTATTTGGTATTGTCAGTTTCCCTTTTTTAAAAAACTGTTTAGCCATGCTAATAGGTGCGTGGTAATATCTTAAGGTTTTAATTTGTTCTTCCCTAGAGACTAACGATGTTGAGTATCTTTTTACATGCTTTTTTTTTTTGCCATTTCAATGTCTTCCTTGGTGAAGTCTCTGTTTGTAGATTTTGCTCATTATTTATTGATTGTTTACTTATTATTGAATTCTAGTGGTTCATTATATAGTCTGAATACATCTATTAAAAGTTATATGATTTGCAATTTTTTCTCCATCTGTGGCTTGTCTTTTCATTCTCTTAACAATATCTTTTGCTGAACAAAAGTTTTAGTTTTGATACAGTCCAATTTACCAACTTTTTAGATGGTTTGTGGTTTTTGAGTAGTACCTAAAAATTCATGACTAAACCCAATGTCATCCAGATTTTTATTCTACCTAGGAGGTTTACAGTTTTATGCTGTATATTTAGGTCTCTGATCAATTTTGAGTTAATTTTTGAATATCTTGTGAGATTGCTGTCAATTTATTTTCAACATATTGATATTGTTGTTCTAACGCTAGTTGTTTAAAGAATCATCCTTTCTCTACCAAATTGCCTTTGCACCTTTGTAAAATGTCAGTTGATTATATTTGTGTGGGTTTAATTCTGGGCTATTTTATTTCACAAATTAATGCGTTTATCCTTTTGCCAAGGCTACACTGTTTTGATTACTGCACTTTATAATAAGTCTTAAAATCAGGCCACAAGTGCAGGTTCTGCCTTCAGGCAGTGTGGGTCCTCTGATTTTATTCTTTCAATAATTATTTTGGTTTTGTTCTTCTTTCAATAATTATTTTGGCTTTCTAGTTCCTTTGCCTTTTCATGTAAATTTTAGAATCAGCTTATTATTATTTTGTAAAAAAGTTTGCTGGGATTTTGATTGCCATTGGGTTGAATCAGTAGATCAAATTGCAGGGAATCAACTCTTTAACAACACTGTTTCCAATTCATGAATGTGGCATATCTCTCCAAGTGTATGCATCCTTTATTTCTTTCATTAGTGTTCTATAGTTTTCAGCAGACAGATTCTGTACATGCTTTGTTAGATAGATCATTGTTTTGGTTTTATTATAAAGGATATTGTTTTTCAAACTACAGATTCCAAATATTCATTTCTGGTATACAGGTATACAATTGATGTTAGTATATTCTGTTGGTATCCCATAACATTTTAAAACTCATTTCTTTAGTCCCTGAAGTTTGTTGTAGATTCTTTGGGATCTTCTACACAGAGAGTCATATTGTCTGCAAATTCTGTTATTAGCCCAACAGAATCGTACTCAATCTCCAAGTTATATTCTGTATAGAGCAAAACAGTTCTTTCAGTCACATCACCTAAAATATCTTGCCCACACCTGTGTTCCACACTCATCAAACTGTAATGCAATTTGTAGTTATATGTTCTTTAACTCTAGACTATTACATCCCTGCAGGAAGGACCTGTCATTGTTGCCTTTTCATTCCAAGCATCTAATAAAGTAGGAAACACCTAAGAGGAAGACATTGTTTATTTAGTAAAGGATAGGCCCAAAATAGAAGAAGTCAAGGAAAAAAGGAAGAGAAGAGAGAAAAGAAAAATGAGACAAATTTACACACTATTGGCCAGGTACAGTGGCTCATGACTGTAATCTCAGCACTTTGGGAGGCTGAGGTGGGCTGATCGCCTGAGGTCAGAAGTTCGAGATCAGCCTGGCCAACATGGTGAAACTTATCTCTACTAAAGATACAAAAATTAGCAGGGTATGGTGGGAGGCTGAGGCAGGAGAATCGCTTGAACCCAGGAAGCAGAGTTTGCAAAGAGCCAAGATCGTGCCACTGCACTCCAGCCTGGGTGATTGAGCAAGACTCTGTCTCAAAGAAAAAAAAAGATACATACTAATAATCATATATTCAAAGAAATATTTAGTTTACTTGTTTTCTATTACTGATATATTAATCTTCCTTAAGCATCACCCAACTAGCACTGGAAAGAGAATATTAAACTTGCCAATTCTTTATCTTCATCTCTTCTCGTTCAAACCATTTTATTCAGGCAACTTAGTGTGTTTGGGGAAATGTTCAAGTTTTCAGTTGTTTCTCTCCATCTTACTCTTCTTCTAGATGGCATCTGGGCAATGGCATTACACATAGGCCCTCATGCTGGCCTGGAGAAGAGCCTGGGATCTAAGCACTGTTACCTTATGCTGTTGCTGTTCACCTTTTCCTGACTCCTCAGTATCCCTTGGTTTCCTTGTGGTGACTGCTCTGCTAGGACCAACTACCGAAGTCTTGACTGAAGGTTGCTGCTGATAGTCTAAAGTCTATACTTTCTCTTGGTGTGGTCAGGGCCTATGGCTCTCCTTTTATTCAATTCTAGCTGAGCTTTTGCTGGCCCTGAAGCCTACTCTAATTCTCATCCAAATTATCTTTCTGTCCTCTGGCTTAGGAATTATACACCCCACAATCTCTGCAGAGGTTTATTCTATCCCTTGCCTGAGCTGCCTGCATGAAATTTCAGCATCTCACTTCTCACTTTCTCCCTACTCCATCCAAAGGGTGACTTGAAGAACATTTAGATGCTTTCTGTACTAGCTGGGAGCCAAAGTAGACTCAGGAGTCCTACTCTCTGCCTAACCAAGGTAAGGCATATGCTCATCCAGCACGGTGGGCTCCTCTTGTGTTGAGTGAAAGTAGAACATCGGAACAGTTTTATTTGATCTTTCATATGACACTTTGGAATTAGGAGAGTAGATTTCAGAATGGAATTAATGTGTACTTCCCACTGGACTTGATATTTAAAAAGACTTTTCTGGCAATATGAACCACCTCTTTAACCCAGTTCTGGCATACAGTAGTAAAACCAAATGAAAATACAACCTGACAAAAGACCCAATAGGGTAGTTGTCCAAGTAATCAAGTCACTGAAAAATTCAGCTCTAATTCCCCATCATAGTGTGAATACAGTTGAAGCTATAAATGTGAGACAACTTATTGAGGAATGTACATTTTTCCCTTTCACTCGTTATATTGGATTTTTTTAGCCCACTTTAGTAGTTACATAAAACACTATACGTTTGCTGTTTATTCTTACAGCTAATGCCTTCGCTGTGTGTACACTCGTTTCTAAAAGTTTATGGTCCTCAATCTCTGGGTTTAACTCATAAATTTCTTTTTTAAATCAATGGCATTCAAGAGTATTGTTGGAAACAGATGCCTGGTGCTGCAAGAAAAATCAGCACTGAGACAAAGGATCTTTCAGCAATGCAATTTTTACTTCCTGGATTGCAGGAAGGGCACTCTTACTGGCTAGCGAGGGTACCCTTCCTGCAGTCCAGGAAGTAAAAACTGCGTTGCTGAAAGATCCTTTGTCTCAGTGTTAACTTTTCTTAGTGGCACCAAGCATCTATTTCCAACAGTATCATTTAAAGTATCCATGATTATATATGTGTATATATGCATATTATATATGTAATATATTATATACATAATACATTACATAAAACTATATTAAAAATATTCAGGCAGCTCCTAGTCACCTCATTACACTATATGATGAATAACAATGATTCCTGTATTTACACACAAATCTCTGGATTCTATTATTCTAAATTCAAAATCCATGAAAAAATTTCCCAAAACACATTCATCAGTCCTTAAGTTTTTCAGGTATAATTTTTCAGTCCTCAAGCCTCATGTTTCTTGCTTTATAATTGCTCGAGGTGGTGCTCCTCCCTGATCAACAACTCTTCCAAATGGTACATGTCATTCCCTTTAAGTATAGATTGCATATTAAATTTGTAATTCTGTGAAATTAATTTTCCCAAACTGCCCTGGCATCATTTAATTAGGCCAAGAGCCTATTCCAATAGACACAAACTCCTTTTCACAAGTTCCCTTCCTTTTTTGCAAACATAAATGCCTTCATTCCATGTAGGTGTTGCCACAGAAGTTCACAGTCACACTGTGGGAGAGGGTGTGATCACAGTTGAAAAGGATCCTACAGAAAGCTCAAGAACTGCATGGGGTTCGACACTGCTAGTTAGATTCAGGCCACAAAGTAATTGTCCAACTGGTTCCAGCTGCAATGAAGTCTTAACGTGATTATTCAGAGAAGATTGAGGAGTAGGTGGCTGACTTGGCCCATTTTAGGCCTTGTTATTTTAAAACTGAAAAAAGCCATATACACAAAATATTGCAGCACTTCTAAAAGTGAATAATTTGTGCCACCTGTCATTTGTGAAGTAATTTTAGGTGGTACGGGACCAAACATCTTGATTTTGATGTTTATATTTTCCCATCAGTGCATAATTACCATGCATGACTCAAAGACTAGAAAGGAGGAGAGGAAAAAAAGAGGAAAGAGAAGGTGAGCCGGTGGAAGAAGGAAGAGAAGCCAGGAAATCTGTCTATAGCTGAGGCAGAGGTGTTTGAGTCCCAAGACCGGACTGCGGTGCTTGTCAATACATGGGTGGGGAAGAGTGTGTGTGTGACATATCTCTAGAGGAGGAGGCTGATGAGCAAAGTGCCCAAGGGAAAAATGGACTTCTTACAATCCCTCCTTGACACCCAAGATCTCCAGATGGAGAACTCAGCCCCAACATGGAGCACATCCCACTGACAGTAGAAGAAAAGAATGCTTGGGAAGACATGTGGAGTAGAAAATGAGCAAGAAAGCTTTCAGAGAAAGCAAAACGTGATGCAGCTAAGAGTAGGGAGGTGGAATTTTCAGTAAATAGAGGCCTCCTGGGGAACAAGAAGATAGCTAAACTGCTAGTGATAGAAGAAAGGACAGGGATGGCGCACAGAACCTTGAACTGGAAGTTGGAACACTGAGATTGTCCTCTGGATGTGCAAAAAAAAAATCACTCTGAACTCTGGGTAAATCAGTCTAAGCCTCTTCTGCTATAATTAGAAATAGTTACATTTATTATTACTTCTTTATTTTAAAATAATCTTATTATTATTGTTATTTGAGACAGGGTCTCACTCTGGCACCCAAGCCAGAATGCAGTGGTGTGATCTTACCTCACTGCAAACTTTTAACTCCAGGGTATGAGAAATCCTCTCACCTCTGCCTCCCAAGTAGCTGGAACTGTAGGCATGCACAAGCATGACCAGCTAATTTTTCATTTTTGGTAGAGATGGGGTCTTGTTTTGTTGCCCAGACTGGCCTCAAACTCCTAGACTCACGCAATCCTCCTGCCTTGGCCTCCCAAAGTGCTGAAATTACAGGGGTGAGCAACCATGTCCATCCCTTATTTAATTTTTTAACTAATATTTATAGGAACCTGTGTATGGTGATAAAGTTTTCCCATTTGTGGTTGAAATATAAGTCTTCCTTGAAATTAATATTATTAAAATAAAAGAGAAAGAAATGTACAGATGAGCACAGGTATCAAAAAAGTTAAATAGTAGTCCAATATAGTCAATAACCTTATGAATCCTGGAACCAGCCTGTCTGGGTTGAAATTCAGCCTGAACCACTTACTGACTGTAATCTTGATTAAATTACTCAACTTCTCTGTGCCTCCGTTTTTGCATCTGTATAATGGGGATAATGATAGTTCCAGTATTGCAATGTTAGTGTGGCAATCCAATGAGTTAACATATCTAAAGTTCTCAGAAAAGTGTCTGGCAAATCTGTACGTTTTGTTTTTTATGTGTATATAGATATGATAAAAGCTGATTTAAAAGTTGCTGGAATGTACAAATACAAAACACTTGTCTAGTCTAATATCCCTTTTCTACAGAGATTTAGAAGTCACATGTTTATAAATCCCAAATTCTTGGTGTCAGGACATGGATTAGAATCCAGTTTTTTGGGGCCAGGCTCGGTGGCTCATGCCTGTAATCCCAGCACTTTGGGAAGCTGAAGTGGGCAGATCACTTGAGGTCAAGAGTTCGAAACCAGCCTGGTTAACATGATGAAACTCCATTTCTACTAAAAAAAAAATGCAAAATTTAGCAGGGCATGGTGGTGTACACCTACAGTTCTAGCAACTCAGGTGGCTGAGGCAGGAGAATCGCTTGAACTCAGAAGGTGGAAGTCACAGTGGGCCAAGACCCACCACGCACTCCAGGCTGGGCAACAGAGTGAGACTCCATCTGAAAAAAAAAAAAAGAATCCAGTTTTTTTTGCATCATCTTCTAATTCTACCTGTTGGTTTTTCATCAGTGTTCATCTTGCCACTACTGCCTGAGCAGGCAAGATAAAGCCTTATTGCAAATGAGCTTCATTGTAAAAGGAAGCACATATCCTGTTAGCACAAATACATCACAGATGGCGTAGACAGAAGATTTGCAGAAGTAGTCATTTTACTTAAGAATCTTATATCTTTTCTATCTCATGAAACATGTGTATTATTACTCTCTGGTTAATAGAGGAAATGAAAAAGTGAATGAGCGGCTGGCCACTAGGAGAAACAGGCAGCAATGGCATGTGTCTCTTCTAGTGGCAGATAACTCTGCAGCGTGGATAACCTAAAATCATCAGCAAAATATTCACTGATAAGACCTCACAATTCTCATGCATTCATCCCTTAATTCTTATGGATTTGCAATTCTTACTCTTTATTTGCCGTATTAATTATTGGACCATAGACTCTTTAACCCTTCATTGTTCACTAATTAAGTCAATTAATAAATTACATTCCATTCATTTTAATGAGTGTCATTTTGGTTACCACACACACACATAACAAGAAGCCATATAACAGTGAAAATTAATCTCTCTTTAGACTCTCTCCTAATATTCACTTCTTTTAAGGCAACCAGAATATGAACCTCTGTCTGGTGGGGCTGGATGTTTCATTAAGTGAGCACAATAATTGTGCCCTTGTTAGGAGCTTTTTAAAAGCTTTCAGGGAAATACAATTTGAAATAAATAATGCTGATTAAACACCCTTTCATGGAAGAAATAATAGAAAGAGATCAAGTGATAAATGAAATGAATGTTGAGCTATCAAAGCAAATGGTGATTAATGGAAGGCCAGTCCTTTGCTTGCACTGGCACTTCTGTAAGCTGGTCAGTACCATTTATAATTGTGTTTTAGCGTTTTGCAGCCCAGTCATTTATACTAACGGTAACATTAAAGTGATAAATTAGGAAGAAACAGGTTGTCTAATCAGCAGATAGTCAGTGGTGCAGCTCCAGTCAAAAGGAGAGTCATTCCATTTCTTTTCCTTAATAATTGAGGATTAGAAGGATGGTTTGAGTCGAAGGAAAATTTGCCAAATAGGCAGCCATTCACATATTTATTATTTTAATGTTCCCTTTCCTTTCTTTTTAAAGTAGATTTTCTTTTTACTTTAGTCGTCTTTCAAATGATCTACCTTTTCTTTTAATCCCCTAAAAGAAAGAATGGCAGTAAGCTAGTATTATAAAAAGGTCATTTCTTGTGCCTTAACAATTAGGTGTTTCAAAAAATTTAATATTAACTGCAGACCATCCTGCTGTGACTTGTTACTTTGCATGGAAAGCCTAGCCAGCAATGCTGTACTACCTGCTAGACTCTGTATCTCTTAAGTATATTCTTTTTAAGAAATTTTTACTTTAAGTTTTGGACACAAGTGCAGAAACTGTAGATGAGTTACATAGGTACAAGTGCGCCCCGGTGGTTTGCTGCACCTGTCAACTTGTCATCTAGGTTTTAAGCCCCACATGCATTAGCTATTAGTCCTAATGATCTACCTCACCTCACCCCCACGCCCTGATAGGCCCCCGTGTGTGATGTTCCCCTCCCTGTATCCACATGTTCTTATTGTTCAACTCCCACTTACAAATGAAAATATGCAGCGTTTGGTTTTCTCTTCCTGCGTTAGTTTGCTGAGAATGATGGTTTCTAGCTTCATCTATGTCCCTGCAAAGGACATAATCTCATTCCTTTTTATAGCTGCTTAGTATTCCATGGTGTATATGTAACACATTTTCTTTATGATTAATGGGTATTTAGGTGGGTTCCATGCCTTTGCTATTGTAAATAGTGCTGCAATAAACATATGCATGTGTCTTTATAGTAGATACATGTGCATGTGTCTTTACAGTAGATGACTTATAATCCTTTGGGTATATATATATATATACCCAGCAATGGGGTTGCTGGGTCAAATGGCATTTCTGGTTCTAGATCCTTGAGGAATTGCCACACTGTCTTCCACAATGGTTGAACTAATTTACATTTCTACCAACAGGGAAAAAGCATTCCCATTTATCTACAGCCTCTCCAGCATCTGTTGTTTCTTGACTTTTTAATAATTGTCATTCTGATTGGTATGAGGTGGTATCTCATTGTGGTTTTGATTTGCGTTTCTCTAATGATCAGCAATGTTGAGCTTCTTTTCATATGTTTTTTGGCCACACAAATGTCTTCTTTTGAGAAGTGTCTGTTCATGTCCTTTGCCCACTTTTTGATGAGCTTGTTTTTTTTTTTCTTGTAAATTTGTTTAAGTTCCTTGTAGATTCTGGATATTAGAACTTTGTCACATGGTAGATTGCAAAAATTTTAGCCCATTCTGTAGGTTGACTGTTCACTCTGATGATAGTTTCTTTTGCTGTGCAGAAGCTCTTAAGTTTAATTAGATTCTACGTCAATTTTGGCTTTTGTTGCAATTGTTTTTGGTGTTTTCATCATGAAGTCTTTACCCTGAAGTATATTCTTAATTAAGGTTATGTGTGTCTCATAAGTGACAAAAAATATTTCCAGGAATATATGCACATACATTTTAGCTTAAAAATGTATATTCACTAATAAAAATAAAGATTCACTAATAAAACTACCCACCACTAATGCAGATTCCATTCTGTATAGAATTTTTGTAAAATAATTGTATTAATGACTCGATATTAAAGTGTATTCACTTTTAAGCAGCAAAATTGCACTTTGTTAACTCTTTCATACCCTGAAGTGATTTTATTCTGGTTTGGAAAATAACTTTCCTTTTTCCAAAAATTAACAGACATACTTTACACTTTGGAGATTTTTATCTGCTCATATTTCCAGCCAAATTTCAATATTAGGTACTATTAAGTTTTACTAGTATTTCCCTTGATATCTACATACCAGATGTATGATACCACATGCTGCTGGTTCTGCTGTGCAACTTGGGTTAAATTCCTTTTTTGAACGTGTCACACAATGTGTTGCTTTTGACTTACTTGTCTTTCTCTCTTTTTTCATGGATTTGGCCAGAGTTTCCTTGGGCTGCAGTGTTTATCTGAAACATTGCTTCTTTATCATAAATTTTAGAACAATCATGACAACTCTCACATGCACTGGAAACTCAGTGCCAGTATACAAAATCAGGGATGTCTAGGGGACAAGAGGAGCTCATCTGTTTGTATAAGTTAAATGCCAGCATTCTAGGTTCATTCATGGACACCTATAAGGAGAATGTAAAAAAAAAAAAAATAGAATAGAGAAAAATGTAACAAAAGAACCTAAAAATTTGGAATATAATTATTGCTTTCAATAACTTATTTCCACTTATTTTCTTTCTCTTATAACTTATTAGTTTCCATTTGTCTTCCAGTCTTCAGCTTGGAAGCCACTCCCTTCATATAACCTTCTTGACTCATCAAGACTGAACTGGGAGCCCCACCAGTTTACCCAAACAGTATCAGGTCACAGCCCCTGTTAAGCACTTAGCATCCTCCTCATCAGGGCCTATTTGCCTGTCCATCTCCCAGTACAATGTTATCACCTTGATACAGGGACAGTGCTATGTTCATTTTTGTATCCTCAGCACTTATCACAGAGAAAGTACTCAGGACAAGGCAATGCTTTGCATATTTTGACATAACTGCAATTTTGTCAAGAAAGTAACCTCGCTAAAGTATAGAGTTGAGGTCTCTGCTAAAACAGCCTTGAAGACTACTGATTTGGAAGACCACAGATCATAAACCCTTAGGTTTACGGCTAAGAGTATTAAATGATCTCTCTCAACCCTTTTTGCTTTTTATAGGTGGTAAGAAGAAAGCTCTGATTTCTTCTGTGTGAAAATTTGCAAGGCCTGAACAATGAAGTTTTATCACTATTGTTATGTTGTAGTTTGTATTTTAGATGGTAGAGAATTACAATGAGTTATCCTGTAACTTAAAAAAAAAATTTCTTCTCAAACGTTCCTCTTCCAGCAAAACACAAGAAGAAGAGAATCAGACATATTTTCCCATTTGCTGATTTGCAGATATGAACTGCTTTCAATGGCAGTAAGGAGGACATTTGAGCTAAGGTGATGATTTTCACCTGGCCTCTTCCCAAAAGTTAATATTTAACTTGTGCAAGTCCAGATTATGGGCTAGGGCTGGAAAAGATGCCTGATAGTGACTGAAGTGGGAAAGCATACACTCGTTTGTGTCTGCTTTTGCAAAATTAAAGCAAAACAAAAAGAATAGCTTGAATCAATGTTAAGGTTAAATGCATATAACTGAACTTAAGACCTATTTTTTCTGTAACATGAACAATGCATGAATGATAGCTAAGCTCTTTCCTTTCGACTATTCCTCCCCTTAAAAGCCTTCATAATGACTTGAATTGGCAGCTTCGATGTCCTTGATAGACTATTCATGTCTCTCACAAATTTCTCTTTTTATTATTCTACTTGTTGAACAAATACTTTGTGAATGAATATTTATTGGTTGAACAAATATTTACCATAGCATCCTTGGTAAAACACAGGCTCAGTCATCAGATAGGCTTACCTTCTGCTTGCTATTGCAATGATTCCTTGGTTGTTACAAATATTTTTAAGCAAGCTACTGGTGTGATAGGAAGGTTCTGGGTTTAGTTAGGTATATAGAAAATGAGGCTGGAGATGTAAATTGGAAAGGATCAAGCTCTGAGTTTTAAAATGGAAATGATTTGGCTTTTCTTACATCTGCAAGTCAGAAGGAAAGGCCATGTCAAGAGTTCTTTATAATATCTGATTGAAAAAAGATAAATACATCTAGAGGGTTTGCCTTGTTTAGAGGTGAGCAGATTCATTTTTCCTCTTTAATTAATAAAATTAAGCATATTTCTTTGTTTCTTGTTCAGGTTTATTTTGCAGGTATTTTCTGAACAATGACTATTAATAATAAATATCAAATGGATTGGGATCACCTCTTTCTTTGCTCAGGTTTATTTTTATCAGCTCTGCTGTTACCCTGGGCTGCACCTGAAGAACTGATGGGAGATGAAATACAAGGCCACAAAATATGACAATAGAACTTTTCAAAGAGCAACAAGTAGGCTTTACTTAGCATTCAGCATTTGAAAACATGCTCATTATTTCAGTGAGATTAAAAACGTACAGGAATCCAAAAATATAATTAGGCAGAGCTCAGGGCAAAGAATTTACAAATATGGTGGGTGAGAATAATGAAGATGACTTTGAGACACCTGATCTAGTTGATCTCTCTCTCTTCAAAGAATTAATATTTTTTTAAAAAGGCCAACTTCCTAGAGTGAACTATTTTATTCTGCAGTACACCCTCAGCTGAACAGCATTAAGCACTTGAGATACTCAGCATCTGAATAAGGCAGCCTTTTATTATTTGTGGTTTCCTTGATAAGGGGCAAAAATTACATTTCAGATTCTGCTCTCTCTTACATCTTTGTTATAAATTGTCTCCAGATTAGTGTCATTAATCATGTTTTATAGACAAAGAAATGAGATACACAGTAAGAAGTAATTTTTTTAAGATTTTAAAAGTTTGAGAGATAACATTTAGACTTTACCAAACTCTAGTTCATATCAGTCTCTCAAGAAGACAAATTCAGTAATTTACAAACAATTTGAGGAAAAGCAATGGTAAAAATTGAAAAATGCCTTCCTTCTCAGGTAGATTTTCTTTATTCATAATGAGATTGCTAAAATAATTTATTATAATTACTGCTATCTAAGTTAATGCTCCTATTAAAAAGTGTTTTTATTTTAAGGAGCAAATTATATACAGCTGACTTGAAGGCATACTCAAAAAATTTGGTTGCAGTGAAATAATAGTTCCATATTTATATTTTATGTTCATTTACTATCAGTCAAATATCTCCACTATGGAGACTTTATCTAAAGTCAGATTTAACTCTTCAAATACTGAAGACATAAACGAAATGCTCTCTTGCCTACAAGAAGTTGGCTTTTCTCTCTTCCTTAAGGATTATCTAGCGGAGGTGGGAATAAGTTTTGGACTCTAACTCTCCACTAACCTGAAATTACATATGATGTGATGGGCCTATTTATCTGAATGAATGACCTTTTTGCTATACTACTTAGAAATGATAGCTTTAAAAAATGACATAAGTAGGTTTGCAAGATAGAAAGAAAATTCCTCAGGGCCAAAAATGAAGAGAGAATGATAACCAGAGGAGTAAGTCTATGAACTTACACTGAGTGATGTGAGCTGTATGCATATTTAGGGGCTGAATTTATACTGCACGCAGGCTTGGGAATTTAAAGGTAGAAACGAAACATTAAAAACTGGTCTCGGGTGGCTAAAGAAGGGTACACTAAACCTAAAGCTAGCAGAAGATAAAGAGTACAATAAAAATTAATGAGATAGAGAGAGAAAAACAAACAAACAAAAGAGCAGTGAACCAAAAGCTCTTTGAAAGATCAACAAAATTCAGCTAAATGGACCAAAAAAAAAAAAAAAAAGAAAGAAAAAAGAAGAAAAAAAACCACTAAAACATACGAAATGGGATTTGAAAGATTGGACATTACTACTGACTTTACAGAAATAAAAAGAGTTATACGGGAAGGATATAAATTGTATGACAACAAATTAATTTAGATAAAATTAATGACTACACACACAAATATGGTAAATGTCTAAACTTACTGTAATCTTTTAGTTTGAAGGTGACTCAAGTAGAAATAGAAAAATCTGATTGGCCATGTGACAGGTACAGAGAATGAATTAGTAATACCAGTGAATTCTACCAAACATAAAAAATAATTAATACCAACGATACACAAATGCTTCCAAAAATAAAAAAGAAGAAAACACTTCCCATCTCATTCTACATGGCCAGTATTATCCTGGTACAAAAACCAAAGACATCACAACAAAAGAAAGCTAGCTACCCACATGTTTTATGACTACAGATGCAAAACTCTTCAACAGAATGCTAACAAACTAATTCCAGCAACATATAACGGAATATATACCATGACAAACCAATTAATCTTGGGAATGCAAGATTGGCTTAACCTCAGAAAATCAATTAATATGATAACTTACATCTCACACTACATCACAAGGAACTAGAAAAAAATAACAAAGTCCAACGTTAGCAGAGAAAGAAAATAATAAAGATCCCAGCAGAAATAGAGAAAATAGCAAATAGAAGATGACTTTAAAAAATGAAACTGGTTTTCTTGAAAAGATCAACAAAACTACCAAAAACCTAGCTAGATTAAGAAAAATAAGTGAGATGACTCAAATAAATAAAATCAGAAGTGAAAGAGGAAAAATTACAATAGATGTTGTATATATATCAATTTATATTGATATATTTATAGATATAAATATTGACATATATATTTATTCAGCATGGTATCAAATATAATATACCAAAAGCAAGTGTCCACAAAGCTGTGGTATTAAGCACAAAGCAGTTCTAAAACTCCTCCCAGGTCCAGTGGCCAGTAAACAGTAGAACATGATTGAACTAGATAATTTAGCTCTGGAAATCCTGTTCTTAATAACCAGGTCATACTGAATATAAGAAGCTATCTTAACATGGCAAAGGATAGTTACCAACAACCTCCACAAACATCATAATTAATGGTGAAATATTAAGGACAATCCCCTTAAAGCCAGGTAGATGACAAAGTGTTTGTTTTCACAATTTCTACTCAAATAATAGCAACATAGGGTAAGAAAATTGAACGAAGTATACAGATTAAAGGGAAAGTCACAAAACTAATCTCAAATTTAAATTATGCAACTGTTAACATACAACTTTTCCATAGAAAATCTCAGAAAAGCTGATAAAGCTAATACGACAAATCAGTGAAGTTAAGATACATGTTCAGTATACAGAAACCAATAACATCCTATAATTATTCCAAATTAGAACCTATGAATATTCCAAATTATAACCTATAATTATTCCAAAAATAATTTTAACATAACATTTAGATGCAAGAACTCAAATGTAACTAAAAAATAAATCTCTTAAAAGATGAATAAGAAATCCCACTATTGGGTATGTACCCAAAGAACTATAAATCGTTCTACTATAGAGACACATGCACACGTATGTTCATTGCAGCCCTGTGTACAATAGCAAAGACCTGGAACCAACCCAAATGCCCATCAATGATAGACTGGACAAAGAAAATGTGGTACATA
>CAUYNB010024730.1:0-13246 GCA_963574225.1 Lagothrix lagotricha
CTTTGAGAGGCTTAGGTGGGCAGATTGCTTAAGTGCAGTAGTTTGAGACCAGTCTGGGCAACATCACAAAACCCAGTTTATTAAAAAAAAAAAATATATATATATATATATACACACACACACACACACACACACACACACACATATATATGCATATAAAGTTAATTATGTATGTATATACACAGTTATGCATGGTGGCACAAAACTGTAGTTTCAGCTACCATAGAGGCTGAACAGGAGAATCATCAGAGCCCAGAGCTGGGGAGATCAAGGCTACTGTGAGCCATGATCATGCCAATGCACTCCAGCCTGGGTGACAGAGTGAGACCCAGTCTCAAAAAAAATTAAAAAAGCAAAAACAGATGCTGGTGATGCTGCAGAGGGAAAACTTATATACTGTTAGTGGGAATGTAAATTAGTTCAGCCACTGTGGATACCATTTGACCCAACAATCCCATTACTGGGTATATTTTTTAAAAAAACTCAATCACTCTACCAAAAAGACATACACTTGTATGTTCATCACAGCATGATTCACAATATCAAACACATTGAATCAACGTAGGTGCCCACCAATTGTGTAGTAAAGAAAATATGATATATATGTACCACGGAATACTATACAGCCACAAAAAGAAATAATGTCCTTTGCTGCAACCTGGATAAGGCAGAAAGCCATTATCCCAAGGAAATTAATGCAGAAACAGAACACCAAATAGCATATGTCCTCACTTATAAGTGGGAGTTAAATATTGGGTACTCATGGACATAAACATGGCAACAATAGATACTGGAGACTACTAGAGGAAAGAGGTGTGGAGATAAGGGTTGAAAAACTAACTAATGAGTACTAAGTTCACTATCAGAGTGATGGGGTCATTTGTATCACAAACCTTAGTGTCAAACAATATACTCATGAAACAAACCTGTGCAGGTATCCCTTAAATCTAAAACAAAAGTTGAACAGGAAATAAAAGTTTAAAAAATCACAAATACATTTTTGGTGTCTGTCACGGCAACTAGTCAAAATGTTGTAGAATGAGAGAATTACCTAGCATTCAAAAGAGTCCTTGAGAAATGTCTCCTAATGTAACCAGCACAGCAAGCTTGCTAGCTTACTCTAAAAACAACCCCTCCTTTGTTTGTCTCCTGATACACATATATCTACCTGTTTGCTTTAAATTTCCAAAGACGAATTGTACAACAATCCAGACATGAAGTAGAGATGGCAGTTCCAATTTGCTTCCTTTCAAGATGAAATAGTTGAGCAGTTAATCCATAACCTGACCCCTACTGAGATGATGCCAACTAGGCCTCTGGATAGTCTGTTACTCAAACTAGCCATTGGAAAACAACAAGCAGACCGTGCATGCTAGTGTGCAGTTTCCATGCAACCCTTCCCCTTAAAATCCCTTTACCCAGCCTCGGAATTTAAGATAGCTTTTTGAGATTTGAGTCTGGCTGTCTCCCAAGGTGTCAACACTTTAATAAAGCTGCTTTCCTTCCATGAAACCTACACTTTAATAAAGCTGCTTTCCTTCCATGAAACCTTACTGCTTATGTGTTTGTCTTTTCAGGTGGCATGCAGCCAAAACTTAGTTTGGTTACAAGTCAGTAGCAAGCACTGGATTAACACTCCTTTATGAAAATACACACACACACTCTCACTCACACACACACACACACACACCCCACATACACATCCCTACATTTTTTACTAATATAATCTCTTCTCTATTTCTGCATTTAATAAAAAGCAAATTCTGCTTCCTAAGACAAATCAATATGAAATCCTCTATTGGATGCTTTTGAATGTATATTCCTTAGCACAGATGCTTTAACAAATGACCGAATAAAAAGATGACTGCCTTTTGAGGAAAATGTTTCCAGTAGAGGTTTTATTCTACATTTAATTACAAAAATGCTACACACTAATATATGACGGAAAAAATAATAAGTTGGATAACTTTATATTTCCCAATATGCATTAATTTGCCTACAGGGTGGAGGTATGCAAATATCATCCTTAAATGACTACACAGTAAATATTTTAAGCTTTGTAGGCCATATGGTGTCTAACACAGCGACTCAACCCTGCTACTATAGCTTGAAATCAGACACAGACAATATGAAAATGAATGGACTTGGCTGTATTCCAAAACACTTTAAAAAAATGGGTTGGGTTTGGCAATCAGACTATGGTCTGCCAATTCTTGCTATAGTTATTACATTATATTACAAATAATCTAGACTTTCCCTTTGATTGACCAGAACCCATATTTAATACCAACATAATGCATTGAGCAGAGTGGTGCAGCAGCCTACCTGAGAGCCACAAGGGGAAGGGGGCCCATGGATCAGAAGATCCCACTCAGGAACCCACGCCACCCAAGCCTACTGTCCCAACCCTGGAATGTACAGATTCTTACAGCTGCTCAGCTGGAATCTGCTTAAGCCTACCAAACACCTGAAGAGAGGGGCGCCCAGCACCAGCTGCAGCTGCCTGCTGTCTAAGCCGTTTAAGCTCCTTTATAGAGGGGCAGCAACCAGCATTGGGACTGGTAGCTCCCTAGCATGATAAGCTCCCTGGGTTGGGAGAAGGGTGGCACCCATTTCTGTAGCTCCAGGCTGCTTTTTTCTTCTGCTAGAGCCAGGGAGGCTGGATGGCTTGGTCCCAAGACTTGTCCCCATAGCCCAACATACTGGCTAGGGCAGTCTGCAGGTCTAACCCAGACCCATCCTTCCTCAGTGGGCAGGATGTCCCTGCAGGATATCCAATAACTCCAGCCAGAGGATCAGGGACAGAATTTGTATCTCCCTGGGCCTGAGCCCAAAGCGGGAGGGGTAGCCACAGTCTCTGGGACAGGCCAGACTAGCAGGTTTCCCTCCAGCAAAACACACCCTTTCCACCAAGGGACAAAGTGCTTCATTAAACAGGTCCTGCTCCCCATGCCACTCAACTGGGTGAGACCCTTCAATAGGGGTTGTCAGACACCCTATACAGGAGTTATCCTACTGACATCAGGTTGGTGTCCCTCGAGGTCAGAGGTACCAGAAGAAGGAATAGGAATCCATCTTCACTGCTCTCCAGCCTCCTTGAGTGATATGTCCAGGCAGGGGAGTGAATCAGATGAATAAGGCCTGAAGTGAATCCCCAGCAAACTGCAGCAGCATTACAGAAGACAGATCTGACTATTGAAAGAAAAACGAAGCAGAAAGTGACAACAGCATCAACAACAACAACATCACAAAGGCCCCCATAAAAATCCTGTCCCAAGGTCAGCAGCCTCAAAAACTGAAACTAGGAAAACTTAAGAAGATGAGAATCAATGAAAAAATGCTGAAAACCCAAAAGACCAGAGTGCCTCTTCTCAAACAAATGATTACTATGTCTCTCCATCAAGGGCACAGAACTGGAGGTAGGATAAGATGGATAAATCGAGATAAGTAGCCTTCAGAAGATGGGTAATAAATACCTATGATGAGGTAAAGGAGCATGTTCTAATCCAAAGCAAAGAAGCTAAGAACCTTGATAAAAGGTTAGAGGAATGGCTAACTAGAATAACCAGGTTATGTACCTGGAACACAAACAACCTGAAGGGGCTGAAAAACACAGCATGAGAATTTCGTGAAGCATACACAAGTATCAAAAGTCAAATCGACCAAGCGGAAGAAAGGTTATCAGAATTTAAGACCACCTTACTGAAATAAGACATGCAGACAAGAATAGAGAAAAAAGAATGAAAAGAAATGAACAAAGCCTCTAAGAAATATGTGACTTCATAAAAAGACAATACTCATGATTGATTGGAGTACCTGAAGGAGATGAAGAATGGAAACAAGCTGGAAAACACACTTCAGGATTTTATCCACAAGAACTTCCCCAACCTAGCAAGACAGACCAACATGCAAATTCAAGAAATATAGATAACACCATAAGATACTCCACAAGATCAACCCCAAGACATGTAATCATCAGATTCTTCAAGGTCAACATGGAAGGAAAAACTGTTAAGGGCAGCCAGAGAAAAAGGCTAGGTCATCTACCAAGGGAAACCCATCAGACTAACAGCAGACCTCTCAGCAGAAACTCTACAAGCAAGAAGAGAGTGGGTGGGGGGGGCAATATTCAACATTCTTAAAGAAAAGAATTTCCAACCAAGAATTTTATACCAAGCAAAACTAAGTTTCTCAAGTGAAGGAGAAATAAAATCCTTTACAGATGAGCAAATGCTCAGGGATTTCGTTACTATCAGGCTTGCCCTGCAAGAGCTCCTGTAAGAAGCACTAAATATGGAAAGGAAAAACCGGTACCAGCCACTGCAAAAACACACCAAAATATAAAGACCAATGACACTGTGAAGAAACTGCATCAACTAGTGTGCAAAATAACCAAATAGCATCATGATGACAGGATAAAATTCACATAAACAATACTAACCTTAAATGTAAATGGGCTAAATGCCCCAATTAAAAGACACAGACTGGCAATTTGGATAGGGAGTCAAGACCCATTGGTGTGCTGTATTCAAGAGACCCATTTTATATGCAAAGACATATACCTCCAAATAAAGGCTCAAAATAAAGAAATGGATAAAAATTTACCAAGCAAATGGAATGCAGAAAAAGCAGGGATTGCAATTCTAGTCTCTGATAAAACAGACTTTAAACCAAAAAAGATAAAAAAGGCAAAGAAGGGCATTAGGTAATGGTAAAGGTAACAACTCAACAAGAAGAGCTAATTATTCTGAATATATATGCAACCAATACAGGAGGACACTGATTCATAAAACAAGTTCTTGGACACCTACAAAGAGATTTACACTCCCACACAATAATAGTGACAACTTTAACATCCCACTGTCAGTACTAGACAGATAAACAAGACAGAAGTTAACAAGGATATTTAGGACTTGAACTCAGCTCTGGATCAAGTGGACCTAACAGATACCTACAGAATCTCCACCCCAAAACAACAGAAAATACATTCCTCTCAGTGGCACATGGAACTTATTCTAAAATTGACCACATAATTGGAAGTAAAACACTCCTCACCAAATGCAAAAGAATTGAAATCATAACAATCAATCGCTTGGATCACAGTGCAATCAAATTAGAATGCAGGATTAAGAAACTCACTCAAAACCACACTATTTAATGGAAATTGAGCAACCTGCTTCTAAATGACTCCTGGGTAAATAATAAATTAGGGCAGAAATCAAGAAGTTCTTTGAAACCAATGAGAACAGACAACATATCAGAATCTCTGGGACACAGCTAAAGTAGTGTTAAGAGGGAAATTTATAGCACTAAATGCCCACATCTGAAAGCTAGAAAGATCTCAAATCAATACCCTAACATCAAAATTAAAAGAGCTAGAGAGGCAAGAGCAAACTAATAAAAAAGACAAGAAATAACTAATATCAGACAAGAATTGAAGGAGATAGAGACACAAAAAATCTTCCAAAAAAATCAATGAATTGAGGAGCTGTGTTTTTAAAAAAATAACAAAATAGATAGACTGCTAGCCAGACTAACAAAAAAGAAGACAGAGAAGAATCAAGTAGATACAATAAAAAATGATAAAGGGGTTATCACCACTGACCCCAAAGGAATACAAACTACTATTGGAGAATACTATAAACATCTCTATGCAAATAAACTAGAAAATACAGTAGAAATGAAAAACTTCCTGGATGCATACACCCTACTAAGACTAAACCAGGAAGAAGCTGAATATTGAGTAGACTAATAACAAGGTCTAAAATTGAGGCAGTAATTAAGAGCCTACCAACCAAAAAAAAAAAAGCCCAGGACCAGACAGATTCACAGCTGAATTCAGATTCACAGCTGAATTCTACCAGAAACACAAAGAGGGGCTGGTACCATTCCTTCTGAAACTATTCCAACAATTGAAAAGGAGGGACTCCTCCCTAACTCATTTTATGAAGCCAACATCATCCTGATACCCCAACTGGGAAGACGTACCAAAAAAAAGAAAACTTCGGGCCAATATCCGTGATGTACTTCGATGCAAAAATCCTCAATAAAATACTGGCAAACTGAATCTAGCAGCACATAGAAAGGCATACCCACCACGATCAAGTCGGCTTCATCCCTGGGATGCAAGGCTGGTTCAACAGATGCAAATCAATAAACATTACCTATTACATAAACAGAACTAAAGACAAAAACCACATGACTATCTCAGTAGATGCAGAAAAGGCCTTCAATAAAATTTAACATCCCTTTATGTTAAAAACTCTTAATAAACTAGGTATTGATGGAACATATCTCTTTATGTTAAAAACTCTTAATAAACTAGTATTGCTGGAACATATCTTAAAATAATAAGAGCTATCTATGACAAACCAATAGCCAATATCATATTGAATTGGCAAAAGCTGGAAGTATTCCCTTTGAAAATCCATACAAGACAAGGATGCTCTCTTTTACCACGCCTGTTTAACATAGTACTGGAAGTTCTGGCCAGGGAAAACAGGCAAGAGAAAGAAATAAAGGGTATTCAAATAGGAGGAGAGGAAGTCAAGTTATCTCTGTTTGTAGATGAAATGATTTTATATTTAGAAAACCCCATCATTTCAGCCCAAAAACCTCTTGAACTGATAAGTAACTCAGCAACATCTCAGAATATAAAATCAATGTGGGAAAATCACAAGCATTCCTTTACATCAAGAACAGGCAAGCAGAGAGTCAAATCATGAATGAATTCCCATTCACAATCAATACAAAGAGAATAATATACATAGGAATACAGACAACAAAGGATGTGAAGGATGTCTTCAAGGAGAACTACAAATCACTTCTCAAGGAAATAAGGGAGGAAAAACAAATGGAAAAACATTCCATCCTCATGGATAGGAAGACTCAATATTGTGAAAATGGCCATACTAGCCAAAACAATTTATAGATACAATGCTATTCCCATCAGACTACCATTGACATTCTTCACAAATTAGGGAAAAAAAACTATTTTAAATTTTATATAGAATCAAAGAAGACCTGGTATACCCAAGACCATCCTAAGCAAAAAGAACAAACTGGAGGCATCATACTACCTGACTGACTTCAAACTATACTACAAGACTATAATAACCAGAACAGCATGGTACTGATACCAAAACAGACATACAGACAAATGGAACAGAACACAGACCTCAGAAATAACACCACACATCTACAATCATCTGATCTTTGACAAACCTGACAAAAACAAGCAATGGAGAAAGGATCTCCTATTCATTAAATGGTGCTGGGAAAACGGGCTAGCCATAAGCAGAAAACTGAAACTGGACCCTTTCTTTCCAACTTATACAAAAATTAACTCAAAATGGATTAAATACTTAAATGTAAAACCCCAAACTATTAAAACCCTAGAAGATGACCTAGGCAATACATTTCAGGACACAGGCACAGGTAAAGACTTCAAGACAAAAACGCCAAAAGCAACTGCAACAAAAGCCAAAATTGACAAATGGCATCTAATTAATCTAAAGAGCTTCTGCACAGCAAAAGAAATTATCATCAGGGTCAATAAGAAACCTACAGAATGGGAGAAAATGTTTGCAGTCTACTCATATGACAAATGTCTAATATTCAGAATTTACAAGGAATTTAAATATATTTACAGGAAAAAGACAACACCATCAAAAAGTAGACATAGGATAAAAACAAACACTTCTCAAAAGAAGAAATTTATGTTCAACAAAAATACGAAAAAAAGGTCAACAGCACTGATCGTCAGGGAAATGTAAATCAAAACTACAATGAGATATGATCTCATGCCAGTCAGAATGGTGATTATTCAAAAGTCAAGAAACAACAGATGCTGGCGAGGCTGTGGAGAAATAGGAATGCTTTTACACTGTTGGTGGGAATGTAAATTAGTTCAAATATTGTGAAAGACACATGGCAATTCCTTAAGAATCTAGAACCAGAAATACCATTTGACTCCAATCCAATTATTGGGTATATACCCAAGAGAATATAAATCATTCTACTATAAAGACACAGGCACCCATATGTTTATTGCAGCACTATTTACAACAGCAAAGACATGGAACCAATGCAAATTCCCATATATGACAGACTGGATAAAGGAAATGTGGTACATATATACATCATGGAATACTACGCAGCCATAAGAAAGGAATTAGATTATGTCCTTTGCAGGGACAAGGATGAAACTGGAAGCTCTCATCCTCAGCAAACTAACACAGAAACAGAAAACCAAACACCACATGTTCTCACCCGTAAGTGGTGGTTGAGAACCCATGGACACAGAGAAAGAAACAACACATAGCAGGGCCTGTTTTGGGGTCGGGGGAGAGGGGAAGGAATTTAGAGGACTCACCAATAGCACAGAAAACCACAAATGTATGCATATACCTATGTAGCAAACCTGCATGTCGTGCACATTTATCCCATTATTTTTTGAAGAAATAAAGAAAAAAATAGAAACAAAATAAACAGGAAAGCAAATCATTTAAAAAAAGGTCACTGGTTCATTACAGTTATACATTTTTGTGAAAATCATAATTTGTATCCTAAAAGTAAGCCTCATTTTGTTATAACTGCCTTAGGCTTCATTTTACTGCAAAAAGAAACTCTGTGGGATTTCTCTTTTCCCCAAATAGATCTCTCCACTAAGGTACAATAGATGCTAATTTCTAACATTCAACTCACATTTAATTGTGAGGGTCTCTTCTGAGGTTTAGTTAAGAAATTGCCCTGTAATCCCAGCACTTTGGGAGGCTGAGCTAGGCAGATGACCTGAGGTCAGGAGTCTGAAATCAGTCTGGCCAAAATGGTGAAACCCCATCTCAAGTAAAATCTAACATGGCGAAACCCCATCTCTACTAAAATTACAAAAATTGGCTTTCACCAAGATGGCTGAATAGGAACAGCTCCAGTGTGCAGTTCCCAGCGAGAGCATGCCAGAGACTAGTGATCTCCGCATTTCCTACTGAGGTACCTGGTTCATCTCACTGGGACTGCTTAGACAGTGGGAATAGCCCAAAGGGGCAAGCTGAAGCAGGGTGGGGCATAGCCTCACCTGGGAGGTGTAAGAGGCCAGAGAACTCACTCTCCCAGCCAAGGGAAGCCATTAGACATTTCTGGAAACTCCGGCACTCCGGCTCAGATAGTATGCTTTTCCCCAGGTCTCCACAACCCACAGACCACAGACTCTCTGGCTCCTACAATGACAAACTAAAATCCACTAGCTTGAAATTCTGTCAGCACAGCAGCCTAGGCGCGACCTGCGATGTTGGAGCTTGGTGCAGGGAGGGGCACTGGCCACATTGCCTGTATAAACAAAGCCACCGGGAAGTTTACACAGCAGCTGGGTAGAGCCCAACATGGCAGCTCAGCAAGGCCTCTGTAGGCAGATTGTCAAGTAGATTCCCTTCTTGCTTGGCAGGGCATCTCAGAAAAAAAATACAGCAGCCCATCAAGGACTTACAAAGGCCCACCTTCCTGAGATTGAGCACCTGGGAAAAGGGGTGATTGTGGTTTCCACTTCAGCAGACTTAAACGTCCCTGCCTGGCAGTTCTGAAGGGAGTACACAGATCCCCCAGCATAGTGCTTGAGCTCTGTTAAGGGACAGGCTGCCTCTTCAAGTGGCTCCATGACCCACCCCCCCGTGTACCTTAACCAGGAGACACATCATACAGGAGAGCTCTGGCTGACATTTGGCAGATACCATTTTGGGACGAAGCTACCAAAGAAAGGAACAGGCAGCAATCTTTGCTGTTCTGCAGCCCCTGTGGGTGATTCCCAGGCAAGCAGAGTCTGGAGTGAACCTCCAGCAAACTTCAGCAGACCTGCAGCAGAGGGACCTATTAGAAGGAAAAGTAACAGAAAGAAATAGCTTCAACATCAACAGAAAGGACGTCTGCACAGAAACTCCACCCAAAAGTCAACAACTTCAAAGACCAAAGGTAGATGGATCCACAAAGATGGCAAGGAACCAGCGCAAAAATGCTGAATTCGCCAAAAGCCAGAATGCCTCTTCTCCTCCAAGGGATCACAACTCCACACTAGTAAGGTAACAAAACTGGTTGGAGAAGGATTATGATGACTTGATAGCAGCAGGCTTCAGCACATGGATAATAACAAAATTCTCCGAGCTAAAGGAGCATGTCCTAACACAATGTAAGGAAACTAAGAACCTTTAAAAAACGTTAGACAAAATGCTAACAAGAATAACCAGCATGGAGAAGAACATCAACAAAATGATGGAGCTGAAAACACAGCACGAGAACTTTGTGAAGCATACACAAGTTTCAATAGCCGAATCAATCAAGTGGAAGAAATGATATCAGAGACTGAGGATCAACTCAAATAAAGGGAGAAGGCAAGATTCGGAAAAAAAAAAAGTGTGGAAAGAAATAAACAAAGCCTCCAATGAATGCAAGATTATATGAAAAGACCTAATCTATGTTTGATCAGTGTACCTGAAAGTGATGGCGAGAACGAAACCAAGTTGGAAAATACTCCTCAGGATATTATCCAGGAGAACTTCCCCAGCCTAGCGAGGCAGGCCAACATTCAAATTTAGGAAATACAGAGACCACCACAAAGATATTCCTCAAGAAGAGCAACCGCAAGGCACATAGTCTTCAGATTCCCAGGGTTGAAATGAAGGAAAAAATGCCAAAGACAGCCAGAGAAAAAGGTCAGGTTACCCACAAATGGACACCCATCAGACTCACAGCAGATCTCTCGGCAGAAACCCTACAAGCCAGAAGAGAGTAGGGGCCAATATTTAACATCCTTAAAGAAAAGAATTTTCAACCCAGAATTTCATATCCAGCCAAACAAAGCTTCATAAGCAAAGGAGAAATAAAACCCTTTATGGACAAGCAACTGCTGAGAGATTTCCTCACCACCAAGCCTGCTTCTTGAAGGAAGCACTAAACATGGAAAGAAACAACCAGTACCAGCCACTACTAAAACATACCAAACTGTAAAGACCATCAACACTATGAAGAAACTGCCTCAAGTAACAGTCAAAACAATCAGCTAGCATCAATGGCAAGATCAAATTCACACATAACAATATTAACCTTAAATGTAAATGGGCTAAATGCCCCAATCAAAAGACACAGACTGGCAAATTGGATAAAAAGTCAAGACCCATTAGTGTGATATATTCAGGAAACCCATCTCATGTGCAAAGACACATATAGGCTCAAAATAAAGGGATGGAGGAAGATTTACTAAGCAAATGGAGAGCAAAAGAAAGCAGAGGTTGCAGTCCTAGCCTGTGATAAAACAGACTTTAAATAAACAAATATCAAAAAGAGACAAAGAGGGCATTACATAATGGTAAAGGGATTAATGCAACAAGAAGAGCTAACTATCCTAAATATATATGCACCCAATACAGGAGAACCCAGACACATAAATCAAGTTTTTAATGACCTACAAAGAGACTTAGACTCTCACACAATAACGCTGGGAGACTTTAACACCCCACTGTCAAGACCAGACAGATGTCAACAAGACAGAAAATTAACAAGGATATCCAGGACTTGAACTCAGATCTGGACCAAGCAGACCTAAGAGACATCTACAGAGAACTCTCTTCCCCAAAACCATAGAATATACATTCTTCTCAGCACCACATCACACTTATTCTAAAATTGACCACATAATTGTAGGTAAAACACTCCTCATCAAATGCAAAAGAACGGAAATCATAACAAACAGTCCCTCAGGCCACAGTGCAATCAAAGTAGAACTCATGATTAAGAAACTCAATCAAAACCACACAACTACATGGAAACTCAACACCTGCTCCTGAATGACTACTGGATAAACAATGAAATGAAGGTAGAAATAAAGATGTTCTTTGAAATCAATGAAAACAAAGACACAATGTACCAGAATCGCTGGGTCGCATTTAGAGCAGTGTCCAGAGGGAAATTTATAGCACTAAATTCCCACCAGAGCAGTGAAGAAAGATATAAAATGGACACCCTAACATCATGATTAAAAGAACTAGAGGAGCAAGATCAAACAAACTCAAAGGCCAGCAGAAGGCAAGAGATAACTAATATAAAACCAGAATTGAAGGAGATTCACAAAAAACCTTCAAAAATCAATAAATCCAGGAGCTGGGTTTTGAAAAGATCAGTAAAATAGACCGCTAGCCAGATTAATAAAAAAGAAAAGACAGAAGATTCAAATAGATGCAATAAAAAATAATAAAGAGATATCACCACCTATCCCACAGAAATACAAACTACATCAGAGATTACTATAAACACCTCTATGCAAATAAACCAGTAAATCTAGACGAAATGGATAAATGCCTGGACACTTACACCCTCTCAAGACTAAACTAGGAAGAAGTTGAATTCTTGAATAGACCAATAGCAAGGTCTGAAGTTGAGACAGCAATTAATAGACTATCAATCAAAAACAGTCCAGGACCAGAAGGGTTCACAGTTGACTTCCACCAGAGGTACAACGAGGACCTGGTACATTCCTTCTGAAACTATTCCAAAAATACAAAAAGAGGGAATCCTCCCTAACTCATTTTATGAGACCAATATCATCCTGATACCAAAACCTGGTAGAGATACAACTAAAAAAGAAAATTTCAGGCCAATATCCACAATGAACACTGATGCAAAAATCGTCAATAAATACTGGCAAACTGAATCTAACAGCACATCAAAAAGCTTACCCATCATGATCAAGTCAGCTTCATCCCTGGGATGTAAGGCTGGTTCAACATCCACAAATCTGTAAACTTAATCCATCACATAAACAGAACCAAAGATTAAAACAAATGATTATCTCCATAGATGCAGAGAAGGCCTTTGACAATCTTCAACAGCTCTTTATGCTAAAATCTTTCAATAAACTAGGTATCGATGGATCATATCTTAAAATAATAAGATCTATTTATGACAAACCCACAGCCAGTATCATCATACTGAATGGTCAAAAACTGGAAGCATTCCCTTTGAAAACTGGCACAAGACAACTGTCTCAACTCCTGTTCAACACAGTATTGGACGTTCTGGCTAGGGCCATCAGGCCAGAAAAGAAATAAAGTATATTCAAATAGGAAGAGAGGACATAAAATTGTCCATATTTGCAGATGACATGATTGTATACTTAGAAAACCCCATCGTCTCAGCCCAAAATCTCCTTAAGCTTATAAACAACTTCAGCAAAGTCTCAGGATACAAAATCAATGTGCAAAAA